>MU847457.1:0-111039 GCA_032690845.1 Eleusine coracana subsp. coracana | reverse complement strand
TAAGGCACAAGGTGGGCAACCCACACAGTCGCCTGCCCTAACAGCTCACAGAACCGTGGGTATAAGCACACGAAACAAGAGAGCCGTAGCCTGAAATGTTGTAACTTTCACGTCTGGTGTCCGATCGGGCCGAATTTTTTTTCCTAGGAAAGCTTACGACAAGGGCAACACTACAAAAAGCGAAAATCAAAGGATGGAGTATCATATAATTCTACAAAATTTAAATACATAGCTAGATGGTGATATACCGGTCCGTATATCTTATGCCCACACTAGATTTTTCAGGCCACGTCGAATAGTTTTACGGTGAAGGCCACACACGATATATCATGGGAGGGACCTAGACGACTGCGTTTACGGAGAGGCAACGAACAATGGGAGGTACCGCACATAATTTGGGAGTCCATCCCATCACGCTGTTGGTGTTAACAAATGAAAAATATCAACTATAAGGTAAAATCAGCATAACTCATGAGTCCTGTGTCCGATCGGGGCATACTCTTTTTGTTTTAATAGAAAGCTTACGGCAAACATGATATGCATCACTCATGGGTAGCTAAGGCACCAAGGTGGGCAACCCACACAGTCGCCTGCCCTAACAGCTCACAGAACCGTGGGTATAAGCACACGAAACAAGAGAGCCGTAGCCTGAAATGTTGTAACTTTCACGTCTGGTGTCCGATCGGGCCGAATTTTTTTTCCTGGAAAGCTTACGACAAGGGCAACACTACAAAAAGCGAAAATCAAAGGATGGAGTATCATATAATTCTACAAAATTTAAATACATAGCTAGTGGTGATATACCGGTCCGTATATCTTATGCCCACACTAGATTTTTCAGGCCACGTCGAATAGTTTTACGGTGAAGGCCACACACGATATATCATGGGAGGGACCTAGACGACTGCGTTTACGGAGAGGCAACGAACAATGGGAGGTACCGCACATAATTTGGGAGTCCATCCCATCACGCTGTTGGTGTTAACAAATGAAAAATATCAACTATAAGGTAAAATCAGCATAACTCATGAGTCCTGTGTCCGATCGGGGCATACTCTTTTTGTTTTAATAGAAAGCTTACGGCAAACATGATATGCATCACTCATGGGTAGCTAAGGCACCAAGGTGGGCAACCCACACAGTCGCCTGCCCTAACAGCTCACAGAACCGTGGGTATAAGCACACGAAACAAGAGAGCCGTAGCCTTAAATGTTGTAACTTTCACGTCTGGTGTCCGATCGGGCCGAATTTTTTTTTCCTGGAAAGCTTACGACAAGGGCAACACTACAAAAAGCGAAAATCAAAGGATGGAGTATCATATAATTCTACAAAATTTAAATACATAGCTAGTGGTGATATACCGGTCCGTATATCTTATGCCCACACTAGATTTTTTAGGCCACGTCGAATAGTTTTACGGTGAAGGCCACACACGATATATCATGGGAGGGACCTAGACGACTGCGTTTACGGAGAGGCAACGAACAATGGGAGGTACCGCACATAATTTGGGAGTCCATCCCATCACGCTGTTGGTGTTAACAAATGAAAAATATCAACTATAAGGTAAAATCAGCATAACTCATGAGTCCTGTGTCCGATCGGGCATACTCTTTTTGTTTTAATAGAAAGCTTACGGCAAACATGATATGCATCACTCATGGGTAGCTAAGGCACCAAGGTGGGCAACCCACACAGTCGCCTGCCCTAACAGCTCACAGAACCGTGGGTATAAGCACACGAAACAAGAGAGCCGTAGCCTGAAATGTTGTAACTTTCACGTCTGGTGTCCGATCGGGCCGAATTTTTTTTCCTGGAAAGCTTACGACAAGGGCAACACTACAAAAGCAAAAATCAAAGGATGGAGTATCATATAATTCTACAAAATTTAAATACATAGCTAGTGGTGATATACCGGTCCGTATATCTTATGCCCACACTAGATTTTTTAGGCCACGTCGAATAGTTTTACGGTGAAGGCCACACACGATATATCATGGGAGGGACCTAGACGACTGCGTTTACGGAGAGGCAACGAACAATGGGAGGTACCGCACATAATTTGGGAGTCCATCCCATCACGCTGTTGGTGTTAACAAATGAAAAATATCAACTATAAGGTAAAATCAGCATAACTCATGAGTCCTGTGTCCGATCGGGCATACTCTTTTTGTTTTAATAGAAAGCTTACGGACAAACATGATATGCATCACTCATGGGTAGCTAAGGCACCAAGGTGGGCAACCCACACAGTCGCCTGCCCTAACAGCTCACAGAACCGTGGGTATAAGCACACGAAACAAGAGAGCCGTAGCCTGAAATGTTGTAACTTTCACGTCTGGTGTCCGATCGGGCCGAATTTTTTTTTCCTGGAAAGCTTACGACAAGGGCAACACTACAAAAAGCGAAAATCAAAGGATGGAGTATCATATAATTCTACAAAATTTAAATACATAGCTAGTGGTGATATACCGGTCCGTATATCTTATGCCCACACTAGATTTTTTAGGCCACGTCGAATAGTTTTACGGTGAAGGCCACACACGATATATCATGGGAGGGACCTAGACGACTGCGTTTACGGAGAGGCAACGAACAATGGGAGGTACCGCACATAATTTGGGAGTCCATCCCATCACGCTGTTGGTGTTAACAAATGAAAAATATCAACTATAAGGTAAAATCAGCATAACTCATGAGTCCTGTGTCCGATCGGGCATACTCTTTTTGTTTTAATAGAAAGCTTACGGACAAACATGATATGCATCACTCATGGGTAGCTAAGGCACCAAGGTGGGCAACCCACACAGTCGTCTGCCCTAACAGCTCACAGAACCGTGGGTATAAGCACACGAAACAAGAGAGCCGTAGCCTGAAATGTTGTAACTTTCACGTCTGGTGTCCGATCGGGCCGAATTTTTTTTTCCTGGAAAGCTTACGACAAGGGAAACACTACAAAAGCAAAAATCAAAGGATGGAGTATCATATAATTCTACAAAATTTAAATACATACCTAGTGGTGATATACCGGTCCGTATATCTTATGCCCACACTAGATTTTTTAGGCCACGTCGAATAGTTTTACGGTGAAGGCCACACACGATATATCATGGGAGGGACCTAGACGACTGCGTTTACGGAGAGGCAACGAACAATGGGAGGTACCGCACATAATTTGGGAGTCCATCCCATCACGCTGTTGGTGTTAACAAATGAAAAATATCAACTATAAGGTAAAATCAGCATAACTCATGAGTCCTGTGTCCGATCGGGCATACTCTTTTTGTTTTAATAGAAAGCTTACGACAAACATGATATGCATCACTCATGGGTAGCTAAGGACACCAAGGTGGGCAACCCACACAGTCGTCTGCCCTAACAGCTCACAGAACCGTGGGTATAAGCACACGAAACAAGAGAGCCGTAGCCTGAAATGTTGTAACTTTCACGTCTGGTGTCCGATCGGGCCGAATTTTTTTTTCCTGGAAAGCTTACGACAAGGGAAACACTACAAAAAGCAAAAATCAAAGGATGGAGTATCATATAATTCTACAAAATTTAAATACATAGCTAGTGGTGATATACCGGTCCGTATATCTTATGCCCACACTAGATTTTTTAGGCCACGTCGAATAGTTTTACGGTGAAGGCCACACACGATATATCATGGGAGGGACCTAGACGACTGCGTTTACGGAGAGGCAACGAACAATGGGAGGTACCGCACATAATTTGGGAGTCCATCCCATCACGCTGTTGGTGTTAACAAATGAAAAATATCAACTATAAGGTAAAATCAGCATAACTCATGAGTCCTGTGTCCGATCGGGCATACTCTTTTTGTTTTAATAGAAAGCTTACGACAAACATGATATGCATCACTCATGGGTAGCTAAGGACACCAAGGTGGGCAACCCACACAGTCGTCTGCCCTAACAGCTCACAGAACCGTGGGTATAAGCACACGAAACAAGAGAGCCGTAGCCTGAAATGTTGTAACTTTCACGTCTGGTGTCCGATCGGGCCGAATTTTTTTTTCCTGGAAAGCTTACGACAAGGGAAACACTACAAAAAGCAAAAATCAAAGGATGGAGTATCATATAATTCTACAAAATTTAAATACATACCTAGTGGTGATATACCGGTCCGTATATCTTATGCCCACACTAGATTTTTTAGGCCACGTCGAATAGTTTTACGGTGAAGGCCACACACGATATATCATGGGAGGGACCTAGACGACTGCGTTTACGGAGAGGCAACGAACAATGGGAGGTACCGCACATAATTTGGGAGTCCATCCCATCACGCTGTTGGTGTTAACAAATGAAAAATATCAACTATAAGGTAAAATCAGCATAACTCATGAGTCCTGTGTCCGATCGGGCATACTCTTTTTGTTTTAATAGAAAGCTTACGACAAACATGATATGCATCACTCATGGGTAGCTAAGACACCAAGGTGGGCAACCCACACAGTCGTCTGCCCTAACAGCTCACAGAACCGTGGGTATAAGCACACGAAACAAGAGAGCCGTAGCCTGAAATGTTGTAACTTTCACGTCTGGTGTCCGATCGGGCCGAATTTTTTTTTCCTGGAAAGCTTACGACAAGGGAAACACTACAAAAAGCAAAAATCAAAGGATGGAGTATCATATAATTCTACAAAATTTAAATACATACCTAGTGGTGATATACCGGTCCGTATATCTTATGCCCACACTAGATTTTTTAGGCCACGTCGAATAGTTTTACGGTGAAGGCCACACACGATATATCATGGGAGGGACCTAGACGACTGCGTTTACGGAGAGGCAACGAACAATGGGAGGTACCGCACATAATTTGGGAGTCCATCCCATCACGCTGTTGGTGTTAACAAATGAAAAATATCAACTATAAGGTAAAATCAGCATAACTCATGAGTCCTGTGTCCGATCGGGCATACTCTTTTTGTTTTAATAGAAAGCTTACGACAAACATGATATGCATCACTCATGGGTAGCTAAGACACCAAGGTGGGCAACCCACACAGTCGTCTGCCCTAACAGCTCACAGAACCGTGGGTATAAGCACACGAAACAAGAGAGCCGTAGCCTGAAATGTTGTAACTTTCACGTCTGGTGTCCGATCGGGCCGAATTTTTTTTTCCTGGAAAGCTTACGACAAGGGAAACACTACAAAAGCAAAAATCAAAGGATGGAGTATCATATAATTCTACAAAATTTAAATACATACCTAGTGGTGATATACCAGTCCGTATATCTTATGCCCACACTAGATTTTTTAGGCCACGTCGAATAGTTTTACGGTGAAGGCCACACACGATATATCATGGGAGGGACCTAGACGACTGCGTTTACGGAGAGGCAACGAACAATGGGAGGTACCGCACATAATTTGGGAGTCCATCCCATCACGCTGTTGGTGTTAACAAATGAAAAATATCAACTATAAGGTAAAATCAGCATAACTCATGAGTCCTGTGTCCGATCGGGCATACTCTTTTTGTTTTAATAGAAAGCTTACGACAAACATGATATGCATCACTCATGGGTAGCTAAGACACCAAGGTGGGCAACCCACACAGTCGTCTGCCCTAACAGCTCACAGAACCGTGGGTATAAGCACACGAAACAAGAGAGCCGTAGCCTGAAATGTTGTAACTTTCACGTCTGGTGTCCGATCGGGCCGAATTTTTTTTTCCTGGAAAGCTTACGACAAGGGAAACACTACAAAAGCAAAAATCAAAGGATGGAGTATCATATAATTCTACAAAATTTAAATACATACCTAGTGGTGATATACCGGTCCGTATATCTTATGCCCACACTAGATTTTTTAGGCCACGTCGAATAGTTTTACGGTGAAGGCCACACACGATATATCATGGGAGGGACCTAGACGACTGCGTTTACGGAGAGGCAACGAACAATGGGAGGTACCGCACATAATTTGGGAGTCCATCCCATCACGCTGTTGGTGTTAACAAATGAAAAATATCAACTATAAGGTAAAATCAGCATAACTCATGAGTCCTGTGTCCGATCGGGGCATACTCTTTTTGTTTTAATAGAAAGCTTACGACAAACATGATATGCATCACTCATGGGTAGCTAAGGCACCAAGGTGGGCAACCCACACAGTCGTCTGCCCTAACAGCTCACAGAACCGTGGGTATAAGCACACGAAACAAGAGAGCCGTAGCCTGAAATGTTGTAACTTTCACGTCTGGTGTCCGATCGGGCCGAATTTTTTTTTCCTGGAAAGCTTACGACAAGGGAAACACTACAAAAGCAAAAATCAAAGGATGGAGTATCATATAATTCTACAAAATTTAAATACATACCTAGTGGTGATATACCGGTCCGTATATCTTATGCCCACACTAGATTTTTAGGCCACGTCGAATAGTTTTACGGTGAAGGCCACACACGATATATCATGGGAGGGACCTAGACGACTGCGTTTACGGAGAGGCAACGAACAATGGGAGGTACCGCACATAATTTGGGAGTCCATCCCATCACGCTGTTGGTGTTAACAAATGAAAAATATCAACTATAAGGTAAAATCAGCATAACTCATGAGTCCTGTGTCCGATCGGGCATACTCTTTTTGTTTTAATAGAAAGCTTACGACAAACATGATATGCATCACTCATGGGTAGCTAAGACACCAAGGTGGGCAACCCACACAGTCGTCTGCCCTAACAGCTCACAGAACCGTGGGTATAAGCACACGAAACAAGAGAGCCGTAGCCTGAAATGTTGTAACTTTCACGTCTGGTGTCCGATCGGGCCGAATTTTTTTTTCCTGGAAAGCTTACGACAAGGGAAACACTACAAAAGCAAAAATCAAAGGATGGAGTATCATATAATTCTACAAAATTTAAATACATACCTAGTGGTGATATACCGGTCCGTATATCTTATGCCCACACTAGATTTTTTAGGCCACGTCGAATAGTTTTACGGTGAAGGCCACACACGATATATCATGGGAGGGACCTAGACGACTGCGTTTACGGAGAGGCAACGAACAATGGGAGGTACCGCACATAATTTGGGAGTCCATCCCATCACGCTGTTGGTGTTAACAAATGAAAAATATCAACTATAAGGTAAAATCAGCATAACTCATGAGTCCTGTGTCCGATCGGGCATACTCTTTTTGTTTTAATAGAAAGCTTACGACAAACATGATATGCATCACTCATGGGTAGCTAAGACACCAAGGTGGGCAACCCACACAGTCGTCTGCCCTAACAGCTCACAGAACCGTGGGTATAAGCACACGAAACAAGAGAGCCGTAGCCTGAAATGTTGTAACTTTCACGTCTGGTGTCCGATCGGGCCGAATTTTTTTTTCCTGGAAAGCTTACGACAAGGGAAACACTACAAAAGCAAAAATCAAAGGATGGAGTATCATATAATTCTACAAAATTTAAATACATACCTAGTGGTGATATACCGGTCCGTATATCTTATGCCCACACTAGATTTTTTAGGCCACGTCGAATAGTTTTACGGTGAAGGCCACACACGATATATCATGGGAGGGACCTAGACGACTGCGTTTACGGAGAGGCAACGAACAATGGGAGGTACCGCACATAATTTGGGAGTCCATCCCATCACGCTGTTGGTGTTAACAAATGAAAAATATCAACTATAAGGTAAAATCAGCATAACTCATGAGTCCTGTGTCCGATCGGGCATACTCTTTTTGTTTTAATAGAAAGCTTACGACAAACATGATATGCATCACTCATGGGTAGCTAAGGCACCAAGGTGGGCAACCCACACAGTCGCCTGCCCTAACAGCTCACAGAACCGTGGGTATAAGCACACGAAACAAGAGAGCCGTAGCCTGAAATGTTGTAACTTTCACGTCTGGTGTCCGATCGGGCCGAATTTTTTTTCCTGGAAAGCTTACGACAAGGGAAACACTACAAAAGCAAAAATCAAAGGATGGAGTATCATATAATTCTACAAAATTTAAATACATACCTAGTGGTGATATACCGGTCCGTATATCTTATGCCCACACTAGATTTTTCAGGCCACGTCGAATAGTTTTACGGTGAAGGCCACACACGATATATCATGGGAGGGACCTAGACGACTGCGTTTACGGAGAGGCAACGAACAATGGGAGGTACCGCACATAATTTGGGAGTCCATCCCATCACGCTGTTGGTGTTAACAAATGAAAAATATCAACTATAAGGTAAAATCAGCATAACTCATGAGTCCTGTGTCCGATCGGGCATACTCTTTTTGTTTTAATAGAAAGCTTACGACAAACATGATATGCATCACTCATGGGTAGCTAAGACACCAAGGTGGGCAACCCACACAGTCGTCTGCCCTAACAGCTCACAGAACCGTGGGTATAAGCACACGAAACAAGAGAGCCGTAGCCTGAAATGTTGTAACTTTCACGTCTGGTGTCCGATCGGGCCGAATTTTTTTTTCCTGGAAAGCTTACGACAAGGGAAACACTACAAAAGCAAAAATCAAAGGATGGAGGATCATATAATTCTACAAAATTTAAATACATACCTAGTGGTGATATACCGTTCCGTATATCTTATGCCCATACTAGATTTTTTAGGCCACGTCGAATAGTTTTACGGTGAAGGCCACACACGATATATCATGGGAGGGACCTAGACGACTGCGTTTACGGAGAGGCAACAAACAATGGGAGGTACCGCACATAATTTGGGAGTCCATCCCATCACGCTGTTGGTGTTAACAAATGAAAAATATCAACTATAAGGTAAAATCAGCATAACTCATGAGTCCTGTGTCCGATCGGGCATACTCTTTTTGTTTTAATAGAAAGCTTACGACAAACATGATATGCATCACTCATGGGTAGCTAAGACACCAAGGTGGGCAACCCACACAGTCGTCTGCCCTAACAGCTCACAGAACCGTGGGTATAAGCACACGAAACAAGAGAGCCGTAGCCTGAAATGTTGTAACTTTCACGTCTGGTGTCCGATCGGGCCGAATTTTTTTTCCTGGAAAGCTTATGACAAGGGAAACACTACAAAAGCAAAAATCAAAGGATGGAGTATCATATAATTCTACAAAATTTAAATACATACCTAGTGGTGATATACCGGTCCGTATATCTTATGCCCACACTAGATTTTTCAGGCCACGTCGAATAGTTTTACGGTGAAGGCCACACACGATATATCATGGGAGGGACCTAGACGACTGCGTTTACGGAGAGGCAACGAACAATGGGAGGTACCGCATATAATTTGGGAGTCCATCCCATCACGCTGTTGGTGTTAACAAATGAAAAATATCAACTATAAGGTAAAATCAGCATAACTCATGAGTCCTGTGTCCGATCGGGCATACTCTTTTTGTTTTAATAGAAAGCTTACGACAAACATGATATGCATCACTCATGGGTAGCTAAGACACCAAGGTGGGCAACCCACACAGTCGTCTGCCCTAACAGCTCACAGAACCGTGGGTATAAGCACACGAAACAAGAGAGCCGTAGCCTGAAATGTTGTAACTTTCACGTCTGGTGTCCGATCGGGCCGAATTTTTTTTTCCTGGAAAGCTTACGACAAGGGAAACACTACAAAAGCAAAAATCAAAGGATGGAGGATCATATAATTCTACAAAATTTAAATACATACCTAGTGGTGATATACCGTTCCGTATATCTTATGCCCATACTAGATTTTTTAGGCCACGTCGAATAGTTTTACGGTGAAGGCCACACACGATATATCATGGGAGGGACCTAGACGACTGCGTTTACGGAGAGGCAACAAACAATGGGAGGTACCGCACATAATTTGGGAGTCCATCCCATCACGCTGTTGGTGTTAACAAATGAAAAATATCAACTATAAGGTAAAATCAGCATAACTCATGAGTCCTGTGTCCGATCGGGCATACTCTTTTTGTTTTAATAGAAAGCTTACGACAAACATGATATGCATCACTCATGGGTAGCTAAGACACCAAGGTGGGCAACCCACACAGTCGTCTGCCCTAACAGCTCACAGAACCGTGGGTATAAGCACACGAAACAAGAGAGCCGTAGCCTGAAATGTTGTAACTTTCACGTCTGGTGTCCGATCGGGCCGAATTTTTTTTCCTGGAAAACTTATGACAAGGGAAACACTACAAAAGCAAAAATCAAAGGATGGAGTATCATATAATTCTACAAAATTTAAATACATACCTAGTGGTGATATACCGGTCCGTATATCTTATGCCCACACTAGATTTTTCAGGCCACGTCGAATAGTTTTACGGTGAAGGCCAGACACGATATATCATGGGAGGGACCTAGACGACTGCGTTTACGGAGAGGCAACGAAGAATGGGAGGTACCGCATATAATTTGGGAGTCCATCCCATCACGCTGTTGGTGTTAACAAATGAAAAATATCAACTATAAGGTAAAATCAGCATAACTCATGAGTCCTGTGTCTGATCGGGGCATACTCTTTTTGTTTTAATAGAAAGCTTACGACAAACATGATATGCATCACTCATGGGTAGCTAAGGCACCAAGGTGGGCAACCCACACAGTCGCATGCCCTAACAGCTCACAGAACCGTGGGTATAAGCACATGAAACAAGAGAGCCGTAGCCTGAAATGTTGTAACTTTCACGTCTGGTGTCCGATCGGGCCGAATTTTTTTTTCCTGGAAAGCTTATGACAAGGGAAACACTACAAAAGCAAAAATCAAAGGATGGAGTATCATATAATTCTACAAAATTTAAATACATACCTAGTGGTGATATACCGGTCCGTATATCTTATGCCCACACTAGATTTTTCAGGCCACGTCGAATAGTTTTACGGTGAAGGCCACACACGATATATCATGGGAGGGACCTAGACGACTGCGTTTACGGAGAGGCAACGAAGAATGGGAGGTACCGCATATAATTTGGGAGTCCATCCTATCACGCTGTTGGTGTTAACAAATGAAAAATATCAACTATAAGGTAAAATCAGCATAACTCATGAGTCCTGTGTCTGATCGGGGCATACTCTTTTTGTTTTAATAGAAAGCTTACGACAAACATGATATGCATCACTCATGGGTAGCTAAGGCACCAAGGTGGGCAACCCACACAGTCGCATGCCCTAACAGCTCACAGAACCGTGGGTATAAGCACATGAAACAAGAGAGCCGTAGCCTGAAATGTTGTAACTTTCACGTCTGGTGTCCGATCGGGCCGAATTTTTTTTTCCTGGAAAGCTTACGACAAGGGCAACACTACAAAAGCGAAAATCAAAGGATGGAGTATCATATAATTCTACAAAATTTAAATACATAGCTAGTGGTGATATACCGGTCCGTATATCTTATGCCCACACTAGATTTTTCAGGCCACGTCGAATAGTTTTACGGTGAAGGCCACACACGATATATCATGGGAGGGACCTAGACGACTACGTTTACGAAGAGGCAACGAACAATGGGAGGTACTGCATATAATTTGGGAGTCCATCCCATCACGCTGTTGGTGTTAACAAATGAAAAATATCAACTATAAGGTAAAATCAGCATAACTCATGAGTCCTGTGTCCGATCGGGCATACTCTTTTTGTTTTAATAGAAAGCTTACGACAAACATGATATGCATCACTCATGGGTAGCTAAGACACCAAGGTGGGCAACCCACACAGTCGTCTGCCCTAACAGCTCACAGAACCGTGGGTATAAGCACATGAAACAAGAGAGCCGTAGCCTGAAATGTTGTAACTTTCACGTCTGGCGTCCGATCGGGCCGAATTTTTTTTTCCTAGAAAGCTTATGACAAGGGAAACACTACAAAAGCAAACATCAAAGGATGGAGTATCATATAATTCTACAAAATTTAAATACATACCTAGTGGTGATATACCGGTCCGTATATCTTATGCCCACACTAGATTTTTCAGGCCACGTCGAATAGTTTTACGGTGAAGGCCACACACGATATATCATGGGAGGGACCTAGACGACTGCGT
Organism: Eleusine coracana subsp. coracana; assembly: GCA_032690845.1. Lineage (NCBI taxonomy): Eukaryota > Viridiplantae > Streptophyta > Magnoliopsida > Poales > Poaceae > Eleusine > Eleusine coracana. The sequence continues at coordinate 99,021 of MU847457.1, read as the reverse complement.
TTACGGAGAGGCAACGAAGAATGGGAGGTACCGCATATAATTTGGGAGTCCATCCCATCATGCTGTTGGTGTTAACAATTGAAAAATATCAACTATAAGGTAAAATCAGCATAACTCATGAGTCCTGTGTCTGATCGGGGCATACTCTTTTTGTTTTAATAGAAAGCTTACGACAAACATGATATGCATCACTCATGGGTAGCTAAGGCACCAAGGTGGGCAACCCACACAGTCGCATGCCCTAACAGCTCACAGAACCGTGGGTATAAGCACATGAAACAAGAGAGCCGTAGCCTGAAATGTTGTAACTTTCACGTCTGGTGTCCGATCGGGCCGAATTTTTTTTTCCTGGAAAGCTTACGACAAGGGCAACACTACAAAAAGCGAAAATCAAAGGATGGAGTATCATATAATTCTACAAAATTTAAATACATAGCTAGTGGTGATATACCGGTCTGTATATCTTATGCCCACACTAGATTTTTCAGGCCACCTCGAATAGTTTTACGGTGAAGGCCACACACGATATATCATGGGAGGGACCTAGACGACTACGTTTACGAAGAGGCAACGAACAATGGGAGGTACTGCATATAATTTGGGAGTCCATCCCATCACGCTGTTGGTGTTAACAAATGAAAAATATCAACTTTAAGGTAAAATCAGCATAACTCATGAGTCCTGTGTCCGATCGCGGCATACTCTTTTTGTTTTAATAGAAAGCTTACGGCAAACATGATATGCATCACTCATGGGTAGCTAAGGCACAAAGGTGGGCAACCCACACAGTCGCCTGCCCTAACAGCTCATAGAACCGTCGGTATAAGCACACGAAACAAGAGAGCCGTAGCCTTTAATGTTGTAACTTTCACGTCGGGTGTCCGATCGGGCCGAATTTTTTTTTCCTAGAAAGCTTACGACAAGGGCAACACTACAAAAAGCGAAAATCAAAGGATGGAGTATCATATAATTCTACAAAATTTAAATACATAGCTAGTGGTGATATACCGGTCCGTATAACACCGACAAAAAGTGAAATTCATAGATTAGAATAGTATATAATTTTTTACATAATATATACTTCCCTATGGTTGAGATGCTGCCCCGCGTACCTCTTACTGCGAGCATGTTATATTCAATATAGCGTCAAACTCCATCGCGGTGGAGGACTCGCCCATCGTATCATGAACCGTGCCTAGACTACCGAGCTTATGGGTATACAAGGAACCATGGAAGGTAACCCACATCCCTCGGCCACATGGTTCATCACACCGTGGATGTAACCACACGAAAAAGGAGACCTATAACCTAAAACGAGCGTAACTTTTGCATTCGTTGTCCGATCGGGGCATACTTTTTTTTATAGAAAGGTTGCAGCGAGGCCAACACCGACAAAAAGTGAAATTCAATGAGTAGAATAGTATATAACTTTATAAAAAATAAATACTTCCCTATGGTTGAGATACCACCCTGAATGCCTCCTACTGCTAGCATGTTACATTTAATACAGCATCGAACTCCATCGTGGTAGAGGACTCGCCCACCCTATCATGAACCGCGCCTACACTACCGAGTTTATGTGATGAGGACATCACTCCAAATGATACATGCAACACTCCTCCAATTTTGGACTTGCAAGGTCCAATGACTTGAGCTCGTGCACGACGACTAAATTTAGAGGTGAGCTTGTTCCTACGTTCTTCATTATATGTCACTTTTGAGAATGGTTTGCTACCTAATGATTATATTGTAATTAGGAACCATGGAGAGGACCAGGAGATGATGGGAGAAGGACTTGGAGACGTGGAGGACCAGCAAGGATGTGAAAGCCAAGGTGGAGGCCCAACCAAAACCGACTTCGACTCTGTTTCGGGGCTCAGGAGCAGTCTGCACTAAAACGGATGCCCAAGACGCATACAGACTCGGAATTGGACATTCTACATATGCACAGAAAGATAAGAAGAAGACATTTTCAATGCCGCCGGTCTCATATCAAATTTCATCCGGAGTCATCAGGAATCGTCAAAACAAGAGAGAGTCCTGAATCTGTTTCGGTGCTGTGTCGCCTGTTTTTGGCCTTTGGGCTTTGTATCTAGTTGAGCCCAAGTAGGGGTGTGTCCAGAGGGTCTTGCACAACCCTAGGGTCTTCATATACAGCCGCCACCGCACCATTAGGGCTCAGGTTTTGCTTAGATTATTCTGTTCATAACAGTTTCGCCATCATCACGGTGTGTGAGACCCCAACTTTGTGAGATTCATAATACATCTGCAATTGTGTTGCTTTCTTCTTTGTTCTTGCTTGTGTTCTTGATTCGCAGGTAGGGATTAGCCTTCTCGGCGAGGTCAATCGTTTTAGGATGGTTGATAACCAGAGGAGACGTCGTGCTGCGATTGCGGGGTTTAGAACGTGCTGTTCTGAAGCCGGATCGATTTGTGTGTTGCCTCCGACCAAATCAACGTATCCAGAACCTTTCGGAAGATCGAGAACCCTTGTCCACATCAAGTGGTAATCAGAGCTTTAGGTGCACTGTCAGGTTCATACTACCCTTAGTTAATTTCGTTTTGTGTTCATCCTATCGTCCACAGAAAAGCCCAAAAAATTTTTCCCTCTGCCCATAGTGTCCACAGAAAAGCCTTTGCATATTTCAATTTCAGAGTCCGTAGTGTCGAGTTTGTACCCTAGTTCTTGTTTAGTCGCTGGTTTAGTTTGTGTTTTTGTTGTCAGTAGTGTTTCCCTTGCAACCCTAGCCGCCATCCCCTTCACCATCCTCTGCTTTGTTGGCTTTTTGTGCTAGGGTTGATTGATCGACACACCTAGCCTAGTCCCGCCCTAATCCCACCCTGAACACACCATCAACACCCCGGACCAATCCCCACAAATTCCACTTTCCGCTGCATCCACGCTGCCAAAAAAAAAACTTACCCGATCCCTAACCCGACTCGGGTTTCTGGAAAACTGACTCCAACCCCCCTTCGGTAAAACGGGCATAACTTTTGGCTCGGTTGTCCGTTTTGGCTGAAATTTTTACAGGAGATTCTTGATTCAAAATTGAGCATACCCACACTCGTCTACGCCCTGTGTGCCCTTGTAAAAAAATTAAAAAAAATCAGGAAGATAAAGAAAAAATTGATTTAAGTTTAAACCCGACGTTTTCTGCAACTTCAAGATTTTCTGTAGGCCACATCCTACCTCTGTTTGAGCTGAAATTTTTTGTGGCTTCTCCTACATTGTTAAAGAGTTGGAGAAAAATATCAAAAAAATAAAATTAAAAAAAAGAAATTTGGGATTTCTACTAGTGCTACATCTAGCCCCCTCAAATTTCTACTTTGCTATCACTACTGTTCTAGGACATACATAGACCAGCAACTAGGGACAAGTTACTTGGGCACTTATTCAGCTTTACTATCTGTTTTTGATTTGTGTACCACTCACATATATATATTTGGCCTTCCTAGCTCTACATATTTCTTCTAGACAGCACACAGGTTATTTTGTGACCCTTGCATCGTGGAACATATCTCTCTGGTATCCTTTGCTTTGCTTTTCAGAACTTTGTAAGAGCTTTGTAAGGAGTCTCCTTTTGTTGTGTTGAGAGGCACCACTGCTTAGCTGTTTTGTAGGTATAACCTTCACTGTTTGTTTCCTGTTTTGGTGTTTCTGATGGCAGGAAGTGACGACGGAGAGATGGCTTCAACCTCACAATTTGCTGAGTGCGTGAGCCAAGAGCAGCTCCAGAAGGCTTTGCAGGCTGCTCAGAGTGATTTGGCAGAGACGATCACCAGAGCCGTTACTGATGCGGTCAGCAAGCTTCACATTGGAGAAAGCATCGAGCAGTTAGAGAAGCGGGTCTCTAAGTTAACCGATCAGGTTGTCGCATTGGAGACCGCTCCTAAAACCAACAATACGAACACCAATAACAACAACAACGACGTTGAAGACGTCCATGATGAAGACACGGTGTATAAGGCTGATGGCATCGTGGATAGGTCAGCTACAAGGACCACACGATTACGACGTCGTTTGCAACATAATACTCAAGGTATGGGTGGTTTTCATAACTACAACAGTCGTCCACACGGTAGCTATGCTCCAGATGACCCGTATGCTAAAATTAAATTTTCAATTCCTTCGTTTTCGGGTCAGTATGATGGTGATGTTTATCTTCATTGGGAGATGACTGTAGAACAAAAATTTAATGCCCACCTTGTTCCTGAACAACATAGAGTTAGACAAGCTACTAGTGAGTTTAAGGACTTTGCTATTGTTTGGTGGAGTGGTCTAGCTGCTGAAACTGATTTGCCTACTACTTGGGAAGAACTTAAGGTAGCAATGCGTGATCGTTTTGTTCCCCCTTCTTTTTATAGAGAGATTCGTAATAAACTACAACGTTTAGACCAAGGAGATAAAACTGTTCAGGAGTATTTTAGTGAGCTTCAGAAGGGTTTGATTCGTTGTGCTGTAGTTGAAAAAGTAGAGGATCAGATTTATCGCTTTTATTCTGGTTTAAGAAAAAGAAATTCGGGACATCCTTGATTATAAAGAATATTATACCCTCACCCAGTGTTTCCAGTATGCTAAGCTTGCAGAGAAAGAATCACAGGGACTTTTCCAGGCTTTTGAGGAGTACAACAAGTCAAGGAACTCCTACCCCCCACGCTCGACGGGGACTTCGGGGCTGCCCAGGCCATCTTTCCGGCCGCCCCCACCAGCAGCTACCAAGGGAACCAGTATTGTTTCTGCAGCCCCAAGATCAGCCCCTGCACCTTCTATGCGCTCAGGTAAACTTTCTGTGCAGGTACCAGCTAGTAGTGCCTCCTCTGTTGCTTCGACAGGGCGGACTACAGGGATTCAGTGCCACCGCTGCCATGGATTTGGTCATGTGCAGAAAGATTGTCCAAGTAGGCGGGCATATGTGACAACAGACGATGGCGGTTACATGAGCACCTTCGATGTGGAGGATGAGGAGGAGGACATCACTGCCACTGGCAGTGACCTCGTCCTTGGAGGCGGAGACACCACAGGATACATGAACATTATTGTTCAATGTGTCCTTAGTACACAAGTTCATCAGCCCGAGACGATGCAGCACCACAACTTGTTCCAGATTTTCTTCGTCATCAAGAACCACCGAGCACGTGTCATCATTGATGGAGGGAGCTGCAATAACTTGGTGAGTTCTGATGTGGTCAACAAGCTTGCTTTGACCACACGTCCACATCCACATCCGTACTACATTCAGTGGTTAAACGACTCTGGCAAAGCTAAGGTAATACAAACTTGTAGAGTTCCTTTTTCCATTGGTTCTTATGTGGATTCTGTTGATTGTGATGTCGTACCCATGCAAGCATGTTCACTTTTATTGGGTAGACCTTGGGAATTTGATAATTATGCTGTACACCATGGTAGAAGTAATAAGTACACTTTTATGCATAAAGAAACTAAAATTACATTGTTACCAATGACCCCTGCTGAAATTGTACAAGCTGATTTAGAAAGAGCTGCTAGTTTGAAAAATAAAGGTTCTAATATTCAACAACCTGTTAATTCTAATTCTACACCTAGTAATGTTAATGATTCTTCAAGTTCTAAGGGTGCTGGAATTAAATTACAAGGTCGTTCATTTCTTGCAACAAAATCTGAGCTTGCTGAAATTTCTGATAATGATGATATTTGCTATGCTTTGATATGCAAAGAAGCTTTGTTTTCGCTTGATGATATTGCTTCTAGTGCTGTGTCTCCTGCTGTCACTAACCTTTTGCAGGAGTATGAGGATGTTTTTCCAGCTGAGATACCCCCGGGATTGCCACCTTTGAGAGGGATTGAGCATCAAATTGATTTGATTCCGGGTGCTACTTTGCCAAACCGTGCTGCTTACAGGACCAACCCTGAGGAGACTAAGGAGATACAACGACAAGTTCAAGACCTTTTGGATCGTGGGTATGTTCGTCAATCACTTAGTCCTTGTGATGTTCCTGTACTTTTGGTTCCTAAGAAAGATGGTACTTGGCGTATGTGTGTAGATTATAGAGCCATTAATAATATTACTATTAGGTATCGTCATCCTATTCCTAGGCTAGACGACATGCTTGATGAGTTATGTGGTGCTATAATTTTTACTAAAATTGATTTGCATAGTGGCTACCATCAAATTAGAATGAAACTTGGAGACGAATGGAAAACAGCTTTCAAAACCAAATTTGGATTATATGAGTGGTTAGTAATGCCTTTTGGGTTAACTAATGCACCCAGTACTTTCATGCGCTTGATGAATGAGGTTTTAAGAGCTTTCATTGGCAAATTTGTGGTAGTTTACTTTGATGATATCTTGATTTATAGCAAATCTATAGATGAACATATGAATCATTTGCGTGCTGTTTTTGATGCTTTACGAGATGCACGTTTATTTGGTAACCTTGAGAAGTGCATATTTTGCACGGATCGAGTCTCTTTTCTTGGCTATGTTGTGACTCCACAGGGAATTGAGGTGGATGAGGCGAAGATTGAAGCCATAATGAGCTGGACTGTACCAAAAACTATCACACAGGTGAGGAGTTTTCTTGGTCTTGCAGGTTTCTACCACCGCTTTGTCAAAGATTTCAGCACCATTGCTGCACCTTTGCATGAGTTGACAAAGAAGGGCATTGATTTCCATTGGGGTAAGGTACATCATGAGTCTTTTGATGCTTTGAAGGATAAACTTACGCATGCACCATTGCTGCAATTACCTAATTTTGATAAGATTTTTGAGCTTGAATGTGATGCTAGTGGTATAGGCATTGGTGGTGTTTTGATGCAAGATAGTAAACCTATTGCATACTTTAGTGAGAAAATTACTGGGCCTGTTTTGAATTACTCCATGTATGATAAGGAATTGTATGCACTTGTACGTTGTTTAGAGACGTGGCGTCATTATTGTTTGCCCAAAGAATTTGTTATTCATTCTGATCATGAATCACTTAAGTATATTCGTTCTCAATGTAATTTGAACCGTAGACATGCTAAATGGATTGAGTTTATTGAGTCTTTTCCTTACATTATTAAACATAAGAAAGGGAAGGATAATGTGATCGCTGATGCTTTATCTAGGCGCTAGACTTTATTGTCTCAACTTGATTGTAGAATTTTTGGACTTGAGGCAATTAAAGAACAATGTGCTGCTGATGTTGATTTTAAGGATTTATTGCTGCATTGTAAAGAAGGTCATGCATGGAATAAATTTGTGTTGAATGATGGATTCTTGTTTAGAGCTAACCGTCTATGCATTCCAGTTGGTTCCGTTCGTCTTTTGTTGTTACAGGAGGCGCATGGAGTTGGATTGATGGGTCATTTTGGTGCCAAGAAGACGGAGGATATTTTGGCCACACACTTCTTTTGGCCAAGGATGAGGAAAGATGTTGAGCGCTTTGTTGCTCGCTGCACTACATGTCAAAAAGCTAAGTCTCGCTTGAATCCACATGGTTTATACATGCCACTTCCTGTTCCTTCTATTCCTTGGGCGGATATTTCTATGGACTTTGTTTTAGGACTGCCTAGGACTAAGAGGGGGAGTGATAGTATTTTTGTTGTTGTGGATAGATTTTCTAAGATGGCATACTTTATACCATGTCATAAGACTGATGATACTAGTTATATTGCTGATCTTTTTTTCAAAGAAATTGTTCGTTTGCATGGTATGCCTTCTACTATTGTTTCAGATCGTGATACAAAATTCTTGAGTCACTTTTGGCGCACGCTTTGGAATAAGTTGGGTACAAAGTTGTTGTTTTCTACAACTTGTCACCACAAACTGATGGACAAACTGAGGTGGTGAACCGCACTTTGGGTACTATGTTGAGAGCTATTTTGAAGAAAAATTTGAAGCAATGGGAAGAATGTTTGCCTCATGTTGAGTTTGCATATAATCGGACAACACATTCTACTACCAAGGTAAGTCCTTTCAAAGTAGTGTATGGTTTTGATCCCCGTACTCCACTTAATATACTTCCTCTACCTATTCATGAGAGAGTTCATGTTGATGCTAAGGAACGTGCTGAATTTATTTTAAAAATGCATGAGACCACTAGACTTAGCATTGAAAAGATGAATGACAAGTATAAAATTACTGGTAGTAAAGGAAGAAAAGAAGTAAAACTTGATGTAGGAGATTTAGTATGGTTACACTTGAGAAAATATAGATTTTCAGATTTGAGAAAGTCTAAATTAATGCCTAGAGCTGATGGTCATTTCAAAATGAAGATTAATGATAATGCATACAAACTTGAGTTTCCTCCTGAGTTCGGGGTTAGTCCTACTTTTAACATTTCAGATTTGAAACCATACTTGGGAGAAGAGAATGAGCTTGAGTCGAGGTCGACTCTACTTCAAGAGGGGGAGGATGATGAGGACATCACTCCTAAGGATACATGCAACACTCACATCACTCCTAAGGATACATGCAACACTCCTCCAATTTTGGACTTGCAAGGTCCAATGACTAGAGCTCGTGCACGACGACTAAATTTAGAGGTGAGCTCGTTCCTACGTTCTTCATCATATGTCACTTTTGAGAATGGTTTGCTACCTAATGATTATATTGTAATTAGGAACCATGGAGAGGACCAGGAGATGATGGGAGAAGGATTTGGAGACGTGGAGGACCAGCAAGGACGTGAAAGCCAAGGTGGAGGCCCAACCAAAACCGACTTCGACTCTGTTTCGGGGCTCAGGACCAGTCTGCACTAAAATGGATGCCCAACACGCATACGGACTTGGATTTGGACGTTCTACATATGCACGGAATGATAAGAAGAAGACCTTTCCTATGCCTCTGGTCTCATATCAAAATTCATCCGGAGTCATCGGGAATCTTCGAAACAAGAGAGAGTCCAAAATCTGTTTCGGTGCTGTGTCGCCTGTTTTTGGCCTTTAGGCTTTGTATCTAGTTGAGCCCAAGTAGGGGTGTGTCCAGAGGGTCTTGCACGACCTTAGGGTCTTCATATACAGCCGCCGCCGCACCATTAGGGTACAGGTTTTGCTTAGATTATTCTGTTCATAACAGTTTCGCCGTCATCACGGTTTGTGAGACCCCAACTTTGTGAGATTCATAATACATCTGCAATTGTGTTGCTTTCTTCTTTGTTCTTGCTTGTGTTCTTGATTCGCAGGCAGGGATCAGCCTTCTCGGTGAGGTCAATCATTTTAGGACGGTTGATAACCAGAGGAGACGTCGTGCTGCGATTGCGGGGTTTAGAACGTGCTGTTCTGAAGCCGGATCGATTTGTATGTCGCCTCCGACCAAATCAACGTATCCAGAACCTTTCGGAAGATCGGGAACCCTTGTCCACATCACCCTCCATCAACGATGACAGGTGCTCGGCGGTTCTTGATGACGAAGAAAATCTGGAACAAGTTGTGGCGCTGCATCGTCTCGAGCTGATGAACTTGTGTACAAAGGACACGTTGAACAATAATGTTCATGTATCCCGTGGTGTCTTCGCCTCCAAGGACAAGGTCACTGCCGGTGGCAGTGATGTCCTCCTCCTCATCCTCCACATCGGAGGTGCTCATGGAACCGCCATCGTCTGTCGCCACATATGCCCGCCTACTTGGACAATCTTTCTGAACATGACCAAGTCCATGGCAGCGGTGGCACTGAATCCCTGTAGTGCGCCCTGTCAAAGCAACAGAGGAGGCACTACTAGCTGGTACCTGCACAGAATGTTTACCTGAGCGCATAGATGGTGCAGGGGCTGATCTTGGGGCTGCAGAAACAACACTGGTTCCCTTGGTAGCTGCTGGTGGGGGTGGCCGGAAATATGGCCTGGGCAGCCCCGTAGTCCCCGTCGAGCGTGGGGGGTAGGAGTTCCTTGACTTGCTGTACTCCTCAAAAGCCTGGAATCAAACCCTTCTGAAGCTCACTAAAATACTCCTGAACAGTTTTATCTCCTTGGTCTAAACGTTGTAGTTTATTATGAATCTCTGTATAAAAAGAAGGGAGAACAAAACGATCACGCATTGCTACCTTAAGTTCTTCCCATGTAGTAGGCAAATCAGTTTCAGCAGCTAGACCACTCCACCAAACAATAGCAAAGTCCTTAAACTCACTAGTAGCTTGTCTAACTCTATGTCGTTCAGGAACAAGGTGGGCATTAAATTTTTGTTCTACAGTCATCTCCCAATCATGATAAACATCACCATCATACTGACCCGAAAACGAAGAAATTGAAAACTTAATTTTAGCATACGGGTCATCTGGAGCATAGTTACCGTGTGGACGACGGTTGTAGTTATGGAAACCACCCATACCTTGAGTATTATGTTGCAAACGACGTCGTAATCGTGCGGTCCTTGTAGCTGAACTATCCACTGTGTCCTTGTACGGTGCCATCAGCCTTATACACTGTGTCTTCATCATGGACGTCTTCAACGTCGTTGTTGTTGTTATTGGTGTTCGTATTGTTGGTTTTAGGAGCGGTCTCCAACACGATAACCTGATCGGTTAAATTAGAGACCCGCTTCTCTAACCGCTCGATGCTTTCTCCAATGTGAAGCTTGCTGACTGCATCAGTAACGGCTCTGGTGATCGTCTTTGCCAAATCACTTTGAGCAGCCTGCAAAGCCTTCTGGAGCTGCTCTTGGCTCACGCACTTAGCAAATTGTGAGGTTGAAGCCATCTCTCCGTTGTCACTTCCTGCCATCACAAACACCAAAACAGGAAACAAACAGTGAAGGTTATCCCTACAAAATAGCTAAGCAGTGGTGCCTCTCAACACAACAAAAGGAGACTCCTTACAAAGCTCTTACAATGTTCTGAAAAGCAAAGCAAAGGATACCAGAGAGATATGTTCCATGATTGCAAGGGTCACAAAATAACCTGTGTGCTGTCCAGAAGAAATATGTAGAGCTAGGAAGGCCAAATATATATATATGAGTGGTACACAAATCAAAAACAGAAAGTAAAGCTGAATAAGTGCCCAAGTAACTTGTCCCTAGTTGCTAGTCTAAGTATGTCCTAGAACAGTAGTGATAGCAAAGTAGAAACAAGGAGACAAAGGCACAACAGGCGATAACAGGGGGCTAAGTGCAAAACAGCCAAATCCAGAAATTTCAGGGGGCTAGATGTAGCACTAGTAGAAATCCCAAATTTCTTTTTATTTTATTTTATTTTTTTGATATTTTTCTCCAACTCACTAACAATGGAGGAGAATGCACAAATAATTTCAGCTCAAACAGAGGTAGGATGTGGCCTACAGAAAATCTTAAAGTTGCAGAAAACGTCGAGTTTAAACTTAAATAAATTTTTTCTTTATCTTCTCGATTGATTTTGAATTTTTTGACGAGGGCACACAGGGCAGAGCCGAGTGTGGTATGCCCAACTTTGAGTCAAGAATCTCCTGTAAAAATTTCAGCCAAAACGGACAACCGAGCGAAAAGTTATGCCCGTTTTACCGAAGGGGGGTGAGAGTCGATTTTCCAGAAACCCGAGTCGGGTTAGGGATCGGGTAAATCTTTTTTTGGCAGCGTGGATGCAGCGGAAAGTGGAATTTCTGGGCATTGGTCCGGGGTGTTGATGGTGTGTTTAGGGTGGGATTAGAGCGGGACTAGGCTAGGTGTGTCGATCAATCAACCCTAGCACAAAAAGCCAACAAAGCAGAGGATGGTGAAGGGGATGGCGGCTAGGGTTGCAAGGAAAACACTACTGACGACAAAAACACAAACTAAACCAGCGACTAAACAAGAACTAGGGCACAAACTCAACACTACGGATTCTAAAATTGAAATATGCAAAGGCTAAACACGTGGTTATGGGCGGAGGGAAAATTTTTTTGGGCTTTTCTGTGGACGATAGGATGAACACAAAACGAAATTAACTAAGGGTAGTATGAACCTGACGGTGCACCTGAAGCTCTGATTACCACTTGATGTGAAAAAGGGTTCCCGATCTTCCGAAAGGTTCTGGATACGTTGATTTGGTCGGAGGCGACACACAAATCAATCCGGCTTCAGAACAGCACGTTCTAAACCCCGCAATCGCAGCACAACGTCTCCTCTGGTTATCAAGCATCCTAAAATGATTGACCTCGCCGAGAAGGCTAATCCCTGCCTGCGAATCAAGAACACAAGCAAGAACAAAGAAGAAAACAACACAATTGCAGATGTATTATGAATCTTACAAAGTTTGGGTCTCACAAACCGTGATGACGGCGAAACTGTTATGAACAGAATAATCTAAGTAGAACCCGAACCCTAATGGTGTAACGGCAGCTGTATATGAAGACCCTAGGATCGTGCAAGACCCTCTGGACGCACCCCTACTTGGGCTCAACTAGATACAAAGCCCAAAGGCCAAAAACAGGCGACACAGCACCGATACAGATTCTGGACTCTCTCTTGTTTCGACGATTCCCGATGACTCCGCATGAATTTTCATATGAGACCAGCGGCATTGGAAAGGTCTTCTTCTTATCTTTCCGTGCATATGCAGAACGTCCAAATCCGAGTCCGTATGCGTCTTGGGCATCCGTTTTAGTGCAGACTGGTCCTGAGCCCCAAAACAGAGTCGAAGTCGGTTTTGGTTAGGCCTCCACCTTGGCTTTTACGTCCTTGCTGGTCCTCCACATCTCCAAGTCCTTCTCCCATCATCTCCTGGTCCTCTCCATGGTTCCTAATTACAATATAATCATTAGGTAGCAAACCATTCTCAAAAGTGACATATAATAAAGAACGTAGGAACGAGCTCACCTCTAAATTTAGTCGTCGTGCATGAGCTCTAGTCATTGGACCTTGCAAGTTTAAAATTGGAGGAGTGTTGGTTGTATCCTTAGGAGTGATGTCCTCATCACTTTTGCATCCATTGTCCGATCGGTGCATACTTTTTTTCTAGAAAGCTTGCGGCGAGGCCAACACCGACAAAAAGCATAATTCAAAGAGTAGAATAGTATATAATTTTTTACAAAATAAATAGTTCCCTATGGTTGAGATGCTGCCCCGCATATCTCCTACTGTGAGCATGTTGTATTTAATACAGCATCGAACTCCATCGTGGTGGAGGACTCGCCACCGTATCATTAATCGCGCCTAGACTACCGAGTTTATGGATACACAAAGAACCATGGAAGGTAACCCACATCCCTCAGCCGCACGGTTCAGCACACCGTGGGTGTAAGCACATGAAAAATGAGACCTATAACCTAAAACGAGCATAACTTTTGCATCCGTTGTTCGATTGGTGCATACATTTTTTTTAGAAAGCTTGCAGCAAGGCCAACACCGACAAAAAGAGTTATTCAAAGAGTAGAATAGTATATAATTTTTTACAAAATAAATACTTCCCTATGGTTGAGATGTAGCCCCGCATACCTCCTACTGCGAGCATGTTATATTCAATACAGCGTCGAACTCTATCGTGGTCGAGGACTCGCCCACCATATCATGAACCGCGCCTAGACTAACGAGTTTATGGGTACACAAGGAACCATGGAAGGTAACCCACATCCCTCAGCCACACGGTTCAGCACACCGTGGGTGTAAGCACAAGAAAAAGGAGACCTATAACCTAAAACAAGCGTAACTTTTGTGTTTGTTGTCCGTTCAGGGCATACTTGTTTTTAGAAAACATGCGGCAAGGACAACACCGCTAAAAGTAAAATTCAAACAATAGAATAGTATATAATCTTATAAAAAATAAATACTTGCCTATGGTTGAGATACCACCCCGAGTACCTCCTACTACTAGCATGTTACATTCAATACAGCGTCGAACTCCATCGCGGTGGAGGACTCGCCCACCGTATCATGAACCGCGCCTAGACTACCGAGTTTATGGGTACACAAGGAACCATGGAAGATAACCCACATCCCTTGGCTACGCGGTTCAGCACACCGTGAGTGTAAGCGCACAAAAAAGGAGACCTATAACCTAAAACAAGCGTAACTTTTGCGTCCGTTGTCCGTTTGAGGCATACTTTTTTTCTAGAAAGCTTGCGGCGAGGCCAACACTGACAAAAAGCAAAATTCAAAGAGTATAATAGTATATAATTTTATAAAAAATAAATACTTCCCTATGGTTGAGATACCGCCCTGACTACGTCCTTCCTGCTAGCATGTTACATTCAATACAATGTCAAACTCCATCACGATGGAGGACTCGCCCACCATATCATGAATTGCGCCTAGACTACTGCGTTTCTGGGTACACAAGGAATGATGGAAGGTAACCCCGATCATTCGGGCACACGGTTCAGCACACCGTGGGTGTAAGCACACGAAAAATGAGACCTATAACCTAAAACAAGCATAACTTTTGCGTCCATTGTCCGTTTGGGGCTTACTTTTTTCTAGAAAGCTTGCGGCGAGGCCAACATCGACAAAAAGCGAAATTCAAAGAGTAGAATAGTACATAATTTTATAAAAAATAAATTCTTCCCTATGGTTGAGATACCGCCCCGAGTACCTCGTACTGCTAGCATGCTACATTCAATACAGCATTGAACTCCATCGCGGTGGAGGACTCGCCCACCATATCATGAACCGCGCCTAGACTACCATGTTTATGGGTACATAAGGAACTATGGAAGGTAACCCACATCATTCGGGCACGCGGTTCATCACACCATCGATATAAGCACATGAAAAAGGAGAACTATAACCTGAAACGAGCATAACTTTTGCATCTGTTGTCCGACCGGTGCATACTTTTTTTTCCAGAAATCTTGCGGCGAGGCCAATACCAACAAAAAGCAAAATTCTAAGAGTAGAATAGTATATAATTTTATACAAAATACTTCCCTATGGTTGAGATACTGCCCCGAGTACCTCGAACTGCTAGCATGTTACATTCAATACAGTGTTGAACTCCATCGCGGTGGAGGACTCGCCCACCATATCATGAACCGCGCCTAGACTACCGCGTTTATGGGTATAGAAGGAACTATGGAAGGTAAATCACATCATTCGGGCATGCAGTTCATCACACCGTGGATGTAAGCACATGAAAAATGAGACCTATAACCTAAAACGAGCATAACTTTTGCATCCGTTGTCCGATCGGTGCATACTTTGTTTTTCTAAAAAGCTTTCAGCAAGGCTAACACCGACAAAAAGCTCAATTAAGAGATTAGAATAGTATATAATTTTATAAAAAAATAAATACTTCCCTATGGTTGAGATACCGCCCAGAGTACCTCCTTTCTGCTAGCATGTTACATTCAATACAGCATCAAACTCCATCGCGGTGGAGGACTCGCCCACCATATCATGAACTTCGCCTAGACTACTGCATTTATGGGTTCACAAGGAACCATGGAAGGTAACCCACTTCATTCGGGCACACGGTTCAGCACACCGTGGGTGTAAGCACACGAAATATAAGACCTATAACCTAAAACAAGCGTAACTTTTGCGTCCGTTGTCCATTTGGGGCATACATATTTTCTAGAAAGCTTGCGGCGAGGCCAACATCGATAAAAAGCAAAATTCAAAGAGTAGAATAGTATATAATTTTATAAAAAATACTTCCCTATGGTTGCGATACCATCCCGAGTACCTCCTACTGCTAGCATGTTACATTCAATACAGTGTTGAACTCCATCGCGGTGGAGGACTCGCCCACCATATCATGAACCACGCCTGGACTACCACGTTTATGGGTACAGAAAGAACTATGGAAGGTAAATCACATCATTCGGGCACGCGGTTCATCACACCATGGATGTAAGCACATGAAAAAGGAGACCTATAACCTAAAACGAGCATAACTTTTGCATCTGTTGTCCGATCCATGCATACTTTTTTTTAGAAAGCTTGCGGCGAGGCCAACATCGACAAAAAGCGAAATTCTAAGAGTAGAATAGTATATAATTTTTTAGAAAATAAATACTTCCCTATGGTTGAGATGCTGCCCCGCATACCTCCTACTACGAGCATGTTATATTCAATATAGCATCAAACTCCATCACGGTGGAGGAATCGCCCACCGTATCATGAACCGTGCCTAGACTACCGAGTTCGTGGGTACAGAAGGAACCATGGAAGATAACCCACATCCCTGGGCCACGCGGTTCAGCACACCGTGGGTGTAAGCACATAAAAAAGGAGACCTATAACCTAAAACAAGCGTAACTTTGGTGTCCGTTGTCTGTTTGGGGCATAGTTTTTTTTCTAGAAAGCTTGCAACGAGGACAACAGCGACAAAAAGTGAAATTAAGAGAGTAGAATAGTATATAATTTTATAAAAAATAAATACTTCCCTATGGTTGAGATACCGCCCCGAGTACCTCCTACTGCTAGGATGTTACATTCAATACAGCGTCGAACTCCATCACGGTGGAGGACTCACCCACCGTATCATGAACCGCGCCTAGACTACCGAGTTTATGGGTACACAAGGAACCATGGAAGATAACCCACTTCCCTCGGCCACGTGGTTCAGCACACCGATGGTGTAAGCACACGAAAAAGGAGACCTATAACCTAAAACAAGCGTAACTTTTGCGTCCGTTGTCCGTTTGGGGCATACTTTTTTGTAGAAAGCTTGTGGCGAGGCCATCTTTGACAAAAAGCAAAATTCAAAGAGTAGAATAGTATATAATTTTATAAAAAATACTTCCCTATGGTTGCGATACCATCCCGAGTACCTCCTACTGCTAGCATGTTACATTCAATACAGTGTTGAACTCCATCGCGGTGGAGGACTCGCCCACCATATCATGAACCATGCCTGGACTACCACGTTTATGGGTACAGAAAGAACTATGGAAGCTAAATCACATCATTCGGGCACGCGGTTCATCACACCATGGATGTAAGCACATGAAAAAGGAGACCTATAACCTAAAACGAGCATAACTTTTGCATCTGTTGTCCGATCCGTGCATACTTTTTTTTTAGAAAGCTTGCAGCGAGGCCAACATCGACAAAAAGCGAAATTCTAAGAGTAGAATAGTATATAATTTTTTAGAAAATAAATACTTCCCTATGGTTGAGATGCTGCCCCGCATACCTCCTACTACGAGCATGTTATATTCAATATAGCATCAAACTCCATCACGGTGGAGGAATCGCCCATCGTATCATGAACCGTGCCTAGACTACCGAGTTCGTGGGTACAGAAGGAACCATGGAAGATAACCCACATCCCTCGGCCACGCGGTTCAGCACACTGTGGGTGTAAGCACACAAAAAAGGAGACCTATAACCTAAGAACAAGCGTAACTTTGGTGTCCGTTGTCTGTTTGGGGCATACTTTTTTTTCTAGAAAGCTTGCAACGAGGACAACAGCGACAAAAAGTGAAATTAAAAGAGTAGAATAGTATATAATTTTATAAAAAATAAATACTTCCCTATGGTTGAGATACCGCCCCGAGTACCTCCTTTCTGCTAGCATGTTACATTCAATACAGCATCAAACTCCAGCGCGGTGGAGGACTCGCCCACCATATCATGACCTATGCCTAGACTACTGCGTTTATGGGTACACAAGGAACCATGGAAGGTAACCCACATCATTCCGGCACACGGTTCAGCACACCGTGGGTGTAAGCACACGAAAAATGAGACCTATAATCTAAAACAAGCATAACTTTTGCATTCGTTGTCCGTTTGGGGCATACTTATTTTCTAGAAAGCTTGCGGCGAGGCCATCTTTGACAAAAAGCAAAATTAAAAGAGTAGAATAGTATATAATTTTATAAAAAATACTTCCCTATGGTTGAGATACTGCCCCGAGTACCTCCTACTGCTAGCATGTTACATTCAATACAGTGTTGAACTCCATCGCGGTGGAGGACTCGCCCACCATATCATGAACCACGCCTGGACTACCACGTTTATGGGTACAGAAAGAACTATGGAAGGTAAATCACATCATTCGGGCACGCGGTTCATCACACCGTGGATGTAAGCACATGAAAAAGGAGACCTATAACCTAAAACGAGCATAACTTTTGCATCTATTGTCCGATCGGTGCATACTTTTTTTTAGAAAGCTTGCAGCGACGCCAACACCGATAAAAAGAGAAATTCTAAGAGTAGAATAGTATATAATTTTTTAGAAAATAAATACTTCCCTATGGTTGAGATGCTGCCCCGCATACCTCCTACTACGAGCATGTTATATTCAATATAGCATCGAACTCCATCACGGTGGAGGACTCGCCCACCGTATCATGAACCATGCCTAGACTACCGAGTTCATGGGTACAGAAGGAACCATGGAAGATAACCCACATCCCTCGGCCACGCGGTTCAGCACACCGTGGTTGTAAGCACACAAAAAAGGAGACCTATAACCTAAAACAAGCATAACTCTGGTGTCCGTTGTCTGTTTGGGGCATACTTTTTTTCTAGAAAGCTTGCGACGAGGCCAACAGCGACAAAAAGTGAAATTAAAAGAGTAGAATAGTAAATAATTTTATAAAAAATAAATACTTCCCTATGGTTGAGATACCGCCCCGAGTACCTCCTTTCTGCTAGCATGTTACATTCAATACAGCATCGAACTCCATCGCGATGGAGGACTCGCTCACCATATCATGAACTACGCGTAGACTACTGCGTTTATGGGTACACAAGGAAACATGGAAGGTAACCCACATCATTCGGGCACACGATTCAGCACACCGTGGGTGTAAGCACACGAAAAATAAGACCTATAACCTAAAACAAGCATAACTTTTGCGTCCGTTGTCTGTTTGGGGCATACTTATTTTCTAGAAAGCTTGCAGCGAGGCCAACATCGACAAAAAGCAAAATTCAAAGAGTAGAATAGTACTTAATTTTATAAAAAAAATACTTCCCTACGGTTGAAATACCACCCCGAGTACCTCCTAATGCTAGCATGTTACATTCAATACAGCGTTGAACTCCATCGTGGTGTAGGACTCGCTCACCATATCATGAACCGCGCCTAGACTACCGCATTTATTGGTACACAAGGAACCATGGAAGATAACCCACATCATTTGGGCACGTGGTTCATCACACCGTGAATGTAAGCACATGAAAAAGTAGACCTATAACCAAAAACAAGCATAACTTTTGCATCTGTTGTCCGATCGGTGCATCCTTTTTTTTCCTAGAAAGCTTGCGGTAAGGCCAACACCGACAAAAAGCGAAATTCTATGAGTAGAATAGTATATAATTTTCTAGAAAATAAATACTTCCCTATGGTTGAGATGCTGCCCCGCATACCTCCTACTGCGAGCATGTTATATTCAATACAGCGTCGAACTCCATCACGGTGGAGGACTCATCCACCGTATCATGAACTGTGCCTAGACTACCGAGTTTATGGGTACAGAAGGAGCCATGGAAGATAACCCACATCCCTTGGCCACGTGGTTCAGCACACCGTGGGTGTAAGCTCATGAAAAAGGAGACCTATAACCAAAAACAAGCATAACTTTTGCGTCTGTTGTCTGTTTGGGGCATACTTTTTTCTAGAAAGCATGCGGCGAGGCCAACACCGACAAAAAGTGAAATTAAAAGAGTAGAATAGTACATAATTTTATAAAAAATAAATACGTCCCTATGGATGAGATACCGCCCCGAGTACCTCCTTTCTGCTAGGATATTACATTCAATACAGCGTTGAACTCCATCGCGGTGGAGGACTCACCCACCATATCATGAACCGCGCCTAGACTACCTTGTTTATGGGTACACAAGGAACCATGGAAGATAACCCACATCATTCGGGCATGCGGTTCATCACACCGTGGATGTAAGCACATGAAAAAGGAGGCCTATAACCTAAAACCAGCATAACTTTTGCATCCGTTGTACGATTGGTGCAAACTTTTTTTTTCTAGAAAGCTTGTTGCGAGGCCAACACCAACAAAAAGCGAAATTCAAAGAGTAGAATACTATATAATTTTTTACAAAATAAATCTACTTCCCTATGGTTGAGATGTTGCCCCGCATACCTCCTACTGTGAGCATGTTATATTCAATACAGCGTCGAACTCCATCACGGTGGAGGACTCGCCCATCGTATCATGAACCGCGCCTAGACTAGCGAGTTTATGGGTACAAAAGGAACCATGGAAGATAACCCACATCCCTCGGCCACGCGGTTCAGCACTCCGTGGGAGTAAGCACATGAAAAAGGAGACCTATAGCCTATAACAAGCATAACTTTTGTGTCCGTTGTCTGTTTGGGGCATACTTTTTTCTAGAAAGCTTGCGGCGAGGCCAACACCAACAAAAAGCGAAATTAAAAGAGTAGAATAGTATATAATTATATAAAAAATATATACTTCCCTATGGTTCAGATACCGCCCCGAGTACCTCCTTTCTGCTAGCATGTTACATTCAACACAGCATCAAACTCCATCGCGGTGGAGGACTCGCCCACCATATCATGAACTACGCCTAGACTACTACATTGATGGGTACACAAGGAACCATGCAAGGTAACCCACATCATTCGGGCACACGGTTCAGCACACCGTGGGTATAAGCACACGAAATAGGAGACCTACAACCTAAAACAAGCGTAACTTTTGCGTCCGTTGTCCGTTTGGGGCATACTTTTTTCTTGAAAGCTTGCGGTGAGGCCAACACCAACAAAGAGCAAAATTCAAAGAGTAGAATAGTATATAATTTTATAAAAAATAAATACATCCCTATGGTTGAGATACCGCCCCGAGTACCTCCTTTCTGCTAGGATATTACATTCAATACAGCGTTGAACTCCATCGCGGTGGAGGACTCGCCCACCATATCATGAACCGCGCCTAGACTACCGTGTTTATGGGTACATAAGGAACCATGGAAGGTAACCCACATCAGTCAGGCACGCGGTTCATCACAACGTGGATGTAAGAGCACATGAAAAAGGAGACCTATAACCTAAAACGAGCATAACTTTTGCATCCGTTGTCCGATTGGTGCATTCTTTTTTTTCTGTTGAAAGCTTGCGGTGAGGCCAACACTAACAAAAAGCAAAATTCAAAGAGGTAGAATAGTATATAATTTTTTACAAAATAAATACTTCCCTATGGTTGAGATGCTACCCCGCATTCCTCCTACTGTGAGCATGTTATATTCAATATAGCGTCGAACTCCATCGCGGTGGAGGACTCGCCCACCGTATCATGAACCGTGCCTAGACTACCGAGTTTATGGGTACACAAGGAACCATGGAAGGTAACCCACATCCCTTGGGCACGCGGTTCAGCACACCGTGGGAGTAAGCACACGAAAAAGGAGACCTATAACCTAAAACAAGCGTAACTTTTGTGTTTGTTGTCTGTCCGGGGCATACTTTTTTTCTAGAAAGCTTGTGGCAGGGCCAACACTGACAAAAAGTGAAATTCAAAGAGTACAATAGTATATAATTTTATAAAAAACAAATACTTCCCTATGGTTGAGATACCGCCCCGAGTACCTCCTACTGTTAGCATGTTATATTTAATACAGCGTTGAACTCCATCGCGGTGGAGGAGTCACCCACCATATCATGAACCGCGCCTAGACTACTACGTTTATGGGTACACAAGGAACTATGAAAGGTAACCCACATCATTCGGGCACGCGGTTCATCACACCGTGGATGTAAGCACATGAAAAGGAGACCTATAACCTAAAATGAGCATAACATTTGTATCCGTTGTCCGATCGGTGCATACTTTTTTTTTTCTAGAAAGCTTGCGGTGAGGCCAACACCGACAAAAAGTGAAATTCAAAGAGTAGAATAGTATATAATATTTTACAAAATAAATACTTCCCTATGGTTGAGATGCTGCCCCGCATACCTCCTACTGCGAGCATGTTATATTGAATACAGCGTCGAACTCCATCACAGTGGAGGACTCGCCCACCGTATCATGAACCGCGCGTAGACTACCGAGTTAATGGGTAGACAAGGAACCGTGGAAGGTAACCCACATCCCTTGGGCACGCGGTTCAGCATACCATGGGAGTAAGCACACGAAAAAGGAGACCTATAACCTAAAACAAGCGTAACTTTTGTGTTCGTTGTCCGTTCGGGGCATACTTTTTTTCTAGAAAGCTTGTGGCAGGGCAAACACCGACAAAAAGTGAAATTCAAACAGTACAATAGTATATAATTTTATAAAAAACAAATACTTCCCTATGGTTGAGATACCGCCCCGAGTACCTCCTACTGCTAGCATGTTATATTCAATACAGCATTGAACTCCATCGCAGTGGAGGAGTCACCCACCATATCATGAACTGCGCCTAGACTACTGCGTTTATGGGTACACAAGGAACTATGGAAGGTAACCCACATCATTTGGGCACGCGGTTCATCACACCGTGGATGAAAGCACATAAAAAAGGGGACCTATAACATAAAACAAGCATAACTTTTGCATCCGTTGTCCGATCGGTGCATACTTTTTTTTTCTAGAAAGCTTGCAGCAAGGCCAACACCAATAAAAATTGAAATTCAAAGAGTAGAATAGTATATAATGTTTTACAAAATAAATACTTCCCAATGGTTGAGATGCTGCCCCGCATACCTCCTACTGCGAGCATGTCATATTCAATACTACGTCAAACTCCATCACGGTGGAGGACTCGCCCACCGTATCATGAACCATGCCTAGACTACCGTGTTTATGGGTACACAAGGAACCATGGAAGATAACCCACATCCCTTGGCCATGCGGTTCAGCACACCGTGGGTGTAAGCACATGAAAAAGGAGACCTATAACCTAAAACAAGCGTAACTTTTGCGTCCATTGTTTGTTTAGGGCATACTTTTTTCTAGAAAGCTTGTGGCAGGGACAACACCGACAAAAAGAAAAATTCAAAGAGTAGAATAGTATATAGTTTTATAAAAAACAAATACTTCCCTATGGTTGAGATACCGCTCCGAGTACCTCCTACTGCTAGCATGTTACATTCAATACAGCGTTGAACTCCATCGCGGTGGAGGACTCGCCCACCATATCATGAACCGCGCCTAGACTACCGCGTTTATGGGTACACAAGGAACTATGGAAGGTAACCCACATCAGTCGGGCACGCAGTTCATCACACCGTGGATGTAAGCACATGAAAAAGGAGACCTATAACCTAGAACGAGCATAACTTTTGTATCCTTTGTCCGATCGGTGCATACTTTTTTTTCTAGAAAGCTTACCGTGAGGCCAACACCGACAAAAAGTGAAATTCAAAGAGTAGAATAGTATATAATGTTTTACAAAATAAATACTTCCCTATGGTTGAGATGCTGCCCTGCATACCTCCTACTGCGAGCATATTATATTCAATACAGCATCGAACTCCATCGCGGTGGAGGACTCGCCCAGCGTATCATGAACCGTGCCTAGACTACCGAGTTTATGCGTACACAAGGAACCATGGAAGATAACTCACATCCCTCGGCCACGAGGTTCAGCACATCGTGGGTGTAAGCACACGAAAAAGGAGACCTATAACCTAAAACAAGCGTAACTTTTGCGTCCATTGTCCGTTTGGGGTATACTTTTTTCTAGAAAGCTTGCGGCGTGGCCAACACCGACAAAAAGCAAAATTCAAAGAGTAGTATATAATTTTATAAAAAATAAAGACTTCCCTATGGTTGAGATACCGCCCCGAGTACCTCCTTTCTGCTAGCATGTTACATTCAATACAGCTTTGAACTCCATCACGGCGGAGGACTCGCCCACCATATCGTGAACCGTGCCTAGACTACCGTGTTTATGGGTACACAAGGAACCATGGAAGGTAACCCACATCAGTCGGGCACGCGGTTCATCACACCGTGGATGTATGCACATGAAAAAGGAGACCTATAACCTAAAACGAGCATAACTTTTGCATTCGTTGTCCGATTGGTGCATTCTTTTTTTTTCTTGAAAGCTTGCGGTGAGGCCAACACTGACAAAAAGCAAAATCTAAAGAGTAGAATAGTATATAATTTTTTACAAAATAAATACTTCCCTATGGTTGAGATGCTGCCCCGCATTCCTCCTACTGTCAGCATGTTATATTCAATATAGCGTCGAACTCCATCGCGGTGGAGGACTCGCCCATCGTATCATGAACCGCGCCTAGACTACCGAGTTTATGGGTACACAAGGAACCATGGAAGGTAACCCACATCCCTTGGGCACGCGGTTCAGCACACCGTGGGAGTAAGCACACGAAAAAGGAGACCTATAACATAAAACAAGCGTAATTTTTGTGTTCGTTGTCCGTTCGGGGCATACTTTTTTTCTAGAAAGCTTGTGGTAGGGCCAACACCGACAAAAAGTGAAATTCAAAGAGTACAATAGTATATAATTTTATAAAAAACAAATACTGCCCTATGGTTGAGATACCGCCCCGAGTACCTCCTACTACTAGCATGTTAGATTCAATACAGCGTTGAACTCCATCGCGGTGGAGGAGTCACCCACCATATCATGAACTGCGCCTAGACTACTGCGTTTGTGGGTACACAAGGAACTATGGAAGGTAACCCACATCATTCGGGCACGCGTTTCATCACACCGTGGATGTAAGCACATAAAAAAGGAGACCTATAACATAAAACAAGCATAACTTTTGCATCCATTGTCCGATCGGTGCATACTTTTTTTTCTAGAAAGCTTGCAGCAAGGCCAACACCGACAAAAAGCAAAATTCAAAGAGTAGAATAGTATATAATGTTTTACAAAATAAATACTTCCCAATGGTTGAGATGCTGCCTCGAATACCTCCTACTGCGAGCATGTTATATTCAATACAGCGTCGAACTCCATCGCGGTGGAGGACTCGCCCACCGTATCATGAACCGTGCCTAGACTACCGAGTTTATGCGTACACAAGGAACCATGGAAGATAACTCACATCCCTTGGCCACGTGGTTCAGCACACCGTGGGTGTAAGCACACGAAAAAGGAGACCTATAACCTAAAACAACCGTAACTTTTGTGTTCGTTGTCCGTTCGGGGCATATTTTTTTTCTAGAAAGCTTGCGGCATGGCCAACACCGACAAAAAGCAAAATTCAAAGAGTAGTATATAATTTTATAAAAAATAAATACTTCCCTATGGTTGAGATACCGCCCCGAGTACCTCCTTTCTGCTAGCATGTTACATTCAATACAGCTTTGAACTCCATCACGGTGGAGGACTCGCCCACCATATCATGAACCGCGCCTAGACTACCGTGTTTATGGGTACACAAGGAACTATGGAAGGTAACCCACATCAGTCGGGCACGTAGTTCATCACACCGTGGATGTAAGCACATGAAAAAGGAGACCTATAACCTAGAACGAGCATAACTTTTGTATCCGTTGTCCGATCGGTGCATACTTTTTTTTCTAGAAAGCTTACGGTGAGGCCAACACCGACAAAAAGTGAAATTCAAAGAGTAGAATAGTATAAATGTTTTACAAAATAAATACTTCCCTATGGTTGAGATGCTGCCCTGCATACCTCCTACTGCGAGCATATTATATTCAATACAGCATCGAACTCCATCGCGGTGGAGGACTCGCCCAGCGTATCATGAACCGTGCCTAGACTACCGAGTTTATGCGTACACAACGAACCATGGAAGATAACTCACATCCCTCGGCCACGAGGTTCAGCACACCGTGGGTGTAAGCACACGAAAAAGGAGACCTATAACCTAAAACAAGCGTAACTTTTGCGTCCATTGTCCGTTTGGGGTATACTTTTTTCTAGAAAGCTTGCGGCGTGGCCAACACCGACAAAAAGCAAAATTCAAAGAGTAGTATATAATTTTATAAAAAATAAATACTTCCCTATGGTTGAGATACCGCCCCGAGTACCTCCTTTCTGCTAGCATGTTACATTCAATACAGCTTTGAACTCCATCACGGCGGAGGACTCGCCCACCATATCGTGAACCGCGCCTAGACTACCGTGTTTATGGGTACACAAGGAACCATGGAAGGTAACCCACATCAGTCGGGCACGCGGTTCATCACACCGTGGATGTAAGCACATGAAAAAGGAGACCTATAACCTAAAACGAGCATAACTTTTGCATTCGTTGTCCGATTGGTGCATTCTTTTTTTTTCTTGAAAGCTTGCGGTGAGGCCAACACTGACCAAAAGAAAAATTCAAAGAGTAGAATAGTATATAATTTTTTACAAAATAAATACTTCCCTATGGTTGAGATGCTGCCCCGCATTCCTCCTACTGTCAGCATGTTATATTCAATATAGCGTCGAACTCCATCGCGGTGGAGGACTCGCCCATCGTATCATGAACCGCGCCTAGACTACCGAGTTTATGGGTACACAAGGAACCATGGAAGGTAACCCACATCCCTTGGGCACGCGGTTCAGCACACCGTGGGAGTAAGCACACGAAAAAGGAGACCTATAACATAA
The DNA here is from genome assembly GCA_032690845.1 of Eleusine coracana subsp. coracana. Taxonomy (NCBI): domain Eukaryota; kingdom Viridiplantae; phylum Streptophyta; class Magnoliopsida; order Poales; family Poaceae; genus Eleusine; species Eleusine coracana. The sequence continues at coordinate 72,713 of MU847457.1, read as the reverse complement.
AACAAGCGTAACTTTTGTGTTCGTTGTCCGTTCGGGGCATACTTTTTCTCTAGAAAGCTTGTGGCAGGGCCAACACCGACAAAAAGTGAAATTCAAAGAGTACGATAGTATATAATTTTATAAAAAACAAATACTGCCCTATGGTTGAGATACCGCCCCGCATACCTCCTACTGCGAGCATGTTATATTCAATACAGCGTCGAACTCCATCGCGGTGGAGGACTCGCCCACCGTATCATGAACCGTGCCTAGACTACCGAGTTTATGCGTACACAAGGAACCATGGAAGATTTCTCACATCCCTCGGCCACGTGGTTCAGCACACCGTGGGTGTAAGCACACGAAAAAGGAGACCTATAACCTAAAACAAGCGTAACTTTTGTGTTCGTTGTCCGTTCGGGGCATATTTTTTTTCTAGAAAGCTTGTGGCAGGGACAACACCGACAAAAAGAAAAATTCAAAGAGTAGAATAGTATATAGTTTTATAAAAAACAAATACTTCCCTATGGTTGAGATACCGCCCCGAGTACCTCCTAGTGCTAGCATGTTACATTCAATACAGCGTTGAACTCCATCACGGTGGAGGACTCGCCCACCATATCATGAACCGCGCCTAGACTACCGCATTTATGGGTGCACAAGGAACTATGGAAGGTAACCCAGATCATTCGGGCACGCGGTTCATCACATCGTGGATGTAAGCACATGAAAAGGAGACCTATAACCTAAAATGAGCATAACTTTTGCATCCATTGTCCGATCGGTGCATACTTTTTTTTTTCTAGAAAGCTTGCGGTGAGGCCAACACCGACAAAAAGTGAAATTCAAAGAGTAGAATAGTATATAATGTTTTACAAAATAAATACTTCCCTATGGTTGAGATGCTGCCCCGCATACCTCCTACTGCGAGCATGTTATATTCAATACAGCGTCGAACTCCATCGCGGTGGTGGACTCGCCCACCGTATCATGAACCGTGCCTAGACTACCGAGTTTATGCGTACACAAGGAACCATGGAAGATAACTCACATCCCTCGGCCACGTGGTTCAGAACACCGTGGGTGTAAGCACACGAAAAAGGAGACCTATAACCTAAAACAAGCGTAACTTTTGTGTTCGTTGTCCGTTCGGGGCATACTTTTTTCTAGGAAGCTTGTGGCAGGGACAACACCGACAAAAAGAAAAATTCAAAGAGTAGAATAGTATATAATTTTATAAAAAATAAATACTTCCCTATGGTTGAGATACCGCCCCGAGTACCTCCCATTGCTAGCATGTTACATTCAATACAGCGTTGAACTCCATCGCGGTGGAGGTCTCGCCCACCATATCATGAACCGCGCCTAGACTACCGCGTTTATGGGTACACAAGGAACTATGGAAGGTAACCCAGATCATTAGGGCACGCGGTTCATCAAACCGTGGATGTAAGCACATGAAAAGGAGACCTATAACCTAAAATGAGCATAACTTTTGTATCCGTTGTCCGATCGGTGCATACTTTTTTTTTCTAGAAAGCTTGCGGTGAGGCCAACACCGACAAAAAGTGAAATTCAAAGAGTAGAATAGTATATAATGTTTACAAAATAAATACTTCCCTATGGTTGAGATGTTGCCCCGCATACCTCCTACTGCGAGCATGTTATATTCAATACAGCGTCGAACTCCATCGCGGTGGAGGACTCGCCCACCGTATCATGAACCGTGCCTAGACTACTGAGTTTATGCGTACACAAGGAACCATGGAAGATAACCCACATCCCTCGGCCATGCGGTTCAGCACACCATGGGTGTAAGCACATGAAAAAGGAGACCTATAACCTAAAACAAGCGTAACTTTTGCGTCCATTGTTTGTTTAGGGCATACTTTTCTCTAGAAAGCATGCGGCAAGGCCAACACCGACAAAAAGCAAAATTCAAAGAGTAGAATAGTATATAATTTTATAAAAAATAAATAATTCCCTATGGTTGAGATACCGCCCCGAGTACCTCCAACTGCTAGCATGTTATATTCAATACAGCGTTGAACTCCATCGCGGTGGAGGACTCGCCCACCATATCATGAACCGCGCCTAGACTACCGCGTTTATGGGTACACAAGGAACTATGGAAGGTAACCCAGATCATTCGGGCATGCGGTTCATCAAACCGTGGATGTAAGCACATGAAAAGGAGACCTATAACCTAAAATGAGCATAACATTTGTATCCGTTGTCCGATCGGTGCATACTTTTTTTTTCTAGAAAGCTTGCGGTGAGGCCAACACCGACAAAAAGTGAAATTCAAAGAGTAGAATAGTATATAATGTTTACAAAATAAATACTTCCCTATGGTTGAGATATTGCCCCGCATACCTCCTACTGCGAGCATGTTATATTCAATACAGCGTCGAACTCCATCGCGGTGGAGGACTCGCCCACCGTATCATGAACCGTGCCTAGACTACCGAGTTTATGCATACACAAGGAACCATGGAAGATAACCCACATCCCTCGGCCATGCGGTTCAGCACACCATGGGTGTAAGCACATGAAAAAGGAGACCTATAACCTAAAACAAGCGTAACTTTTGCGTCCATTGTTTGTTTAGGGCATACTTTTTTCTAGAAAGCATGTGGCAAGGCCAACACCGACAAAAAGCAAAATTCAAAGAGTAGAATAGTATATAATTTTATAAAAAATAAATAATTCCCTATGGTTGAGATACCGCCCCGAGTACCTCCTACTGCTAGCATGTTATATTCAATACAGCGTTGAACTCCATCGCGGTGGAGGAGTCACCCACCATATCACGAACTTCGCCTAGACTACTGCGTTTATGGGTACACAAGGAACTATGGAAGGTAACCCACATCATTCGGGCACGCGGTTCATCACACCGTGGATGTAAGCACATAAAAAAGGAGACCTATAACATAAAATAAGCATAACTTTTGCATCCGTTGTCCGATCGGTGCATACTTTTTTTTCTAGAAAGCTTGTAGCGAGGCCAACACCGACAAAAAGCGAAATTCAAAGAGTAGAATAGTATATAATGTTTTACAAAATAAATACTTCCTATTGGTTGAGATTCTGCCCTGCATACCTCCTACTGCGAGCATGTTATATTCAATACAGCGTCGAACTCCATCACGGTGGAGGACTCGCCCACCGTATCATGAACCATGCCTAGACTACTGAGTTTATGGGTACACAAGGAAGCATTGAAGATAACCCAGATCCCTCGGCCATGCGGTTCAGCACACCGTGGGTGTAAGCACACGAAAAAGGAGACCTATAACCTAAAACAACCGTAAGTTTTTTGTTCGTTGTCCGTTCGGGACATACTTTTTTTCTACAAAGCTTGTGGCAGGGACAACACCGACAAAAAGAAAAATTCAAAGAGTAGAATAGTATACAATTTTATAAAAAATAAATACTTCCCTACGGTTGAGATACCGCCCCGAGTACCTCCTACTGCTAGCATGTTACATTCAATACAGCGTTGAACTCCATCGCGGTGGAGGACTCGCCCACCATATCATGAACCGCGCCTAGACTACCGCGTTTATGGGTACACAAGGAACTATGGAAGGTAACCCAGATCATTCGGGCACGCGGTTCATCAAACCGTGGATGTAAGCACATGAAAAGGAGACCTATAACCTAAAATGAGCAAAACTTTTGTATCCGTTGTCCGATCGGTGCATACTTTTTTTTTCTAGAAAGCTTGCGGTGACGCCAACACCGACAAAAAGTGAAATTCAAAGAGTAGAATAGTATATAATGTTTTACAAAATAAATACTTCCCTATGGTTGAGATGCTGCCCCGCATACCTCCTACTGCGAGCATCTTATATTCAATACAGCGTCGAACTCCATCACGGTGGAGGACTCGCCCACCGTATCATGAACCATGCCTAGACTACCGAGTTTATGGGTACACAAGGAACCATTGAAGATAACCCACATCCCTCGGCCATGCGGTTCAGCACACCGTGGGTGTAAGCACACGAAAAAGGAGACCTATAACCTAAAACAAGCGTAACTTTTGTGTTCGTTGTCCGTTTGGGGCATACTTTTTTTCTAGAAAGCTTGTGGAAGGGACAACACCGACAAAAAGAAAAATTCAAAGAGTAGAATAGTATATAATTTTATAAAAAATAAATACTTCCCTATGGTTGAGATACCGCCCCGAGTACCTCCTACCGCTAGCATGTTACATTCAATACAGCGTTGAACTCCATCGCGGTGGAGGACTCGCCCACCATATCATGAACCGCGCCTAGACTACCGCGTTTATGGGTACACAAGGAACTATGGAAGGTAACCCAGATCATTCGGGCACGTGGTTCATCAAACCGTGGATGTAAGCACATGAAAAGGAGACCTATAACCTAAAATGAGCATAACTTTTGTATCCGTTGTCCGATCGGTGCATACTTTTTTTTTCTAGAAAGCTTGCGGTGAGGCCAACACCGACAAAAAGTGAAATTCAAAGAGTAGAATAGTATATAATGTTTTACAATATAAATACTTCCCTATGGTTGAGATGCTGCCCCGCATACCTCCTACTGCGAGCATGTTATATTCAATACAGCGTCGAACTCCATCGCGGTGGAGGACTCGCCCACCGTATCATGAACCGTGCCTAGACTACTGAGTTTATGCGTACACAAGGAACCATGGAAGATAACCCACATCCCTCGGCCATGCGGTTCAGCACACCATGGGTGTAAGCACATGAAAAAGGAGACCTATAACCTAAAACAAGCGTAACTTTTGCGTCCATTGTTTGTTTAGGGCATACTTTTCTCTAGAAGCATGCGGCAAGGCCAACACCGACAAAAAGAAAAATTCAAAGAGTAGAATAGTATATAATTTTATAAAAAATAAATAATTCCCTATGGTTGAGATACCGCCCTGAGTACCTCCAACTGCTAGCATGTTATATTCAATACAGCGTTGAACTCCATCGCGGTGGAGGACTCGCCCACCATATCATGAACCGCGCCTAGACAACCGCGTTTATGGGTACACAAGGAACTATGGAAGGTAACCCAGATCATTCGGGCATGCGGTTCATCAAACCGTGGATGTAAGCACATGAAAAGGAGACCTATAACCTAAAATGAGCATAACATTTGTATCCGTTGTCCGATCGGTGCATACTTTTTTTTTCTAGAAAGCTTGCGGTGAGGCCAACACCGACAAAAAGTGAAATTCAAAGAGTAGAATAGTATATAATGTTTACAAAATAAATACTTCCCTATGGTTGAGATATTGCCCCGCATACCTCCTACTGCGAGCATGTTATATTCAATACAGCGTCGAACTCCATCGCGGTGGAGGACTCGCCCACCGTATCATGAACCGTGCCTAGACTACCGAGTTTATGCGTACACAAGGAACCATGGAAGATAACCCACATCCCTCGGCCATGCGGTTCAGCACACCATGGGTGTAAGCACATGAAAAAGGAGACCTATAACCTAAAACAAGCGTAACTTTTGCGTCCATTGTTTGTTTAGGGCATACTTTTTTCTAGAAAGCATGTGGCAAGGCCAACACCGACAAAAAGCAAAATTCAAAGAGTAGAATAGTATATAATTTTATAAAAAATAAATAATTCCCTATGGTTGAGATACCGTCCCGAGTACCTCCTACTGCTAGCATGTTATATTCAATACAGCGTTGAACTCCATCGCGGTGGAGGAGTCACCCACCATATCACGAACTTCGCCTAGACTACTGCGTTTATGGGTACACAAGGAACTATGGAAGGTAACCCACATCATTCGGGCACGCGGTTCATCACACCGTGGATGTAAGCACATAAAAAAGGGGACCTATAACATAAAATAAGCATAACTTTTGCATCCGTTGTCCGATCGGTGCATACTTTTTTTTTCTAGAAAGATTGTAGCGAGGCCAACACCGACAAAAAGCGAAATTCAAAGAGTAGAATAGTATATAATGTTTTACAAAATAAATACTTCCTATTGGTTGAGATTCTGCCCTGCATACCTCCTACTGCGAGCATGTTATATTCAATACAGCGTCGAACTCCATCACGGTGGAGGACTCGCCCACCGTATCATGAACCATGCCTAGACTACCGAGTTTATGGGTACACAAGGAAGCATTGAAGATAACCCAGATCCCTCGGCCATGCGGTTCAGCACACCGTGGGTGTAAGCACACGAAAAAGGAGACCTATAACCTAAAACAACCGTAAGTTTTTTGTTCGTTGTCCGTTCGGGACATACTTTTTTTCTAGAAAGCTTGTGGCAGGGACAACACCGACAAAAAGAAAAATTCAAAGAGTAGAATAGTATACAATTTTATAAAAAATAAATACTTCCCTATGGTTGAGATACCGCCCCGAGTACCTCCTACTGCTAGCATGTTACATTCAATACAGCGTTGAACTCCATCGCGGTGGAGGACTCGCCCACCATATCATGACCCGTGCCTAGACTACCGCGTTTATGGGTACACAAGGAACTATGGAAGGTAACCCAGATCATTCGGGCACGCGGTTCATCAAACCGTGGATGTAAGCACATGAAAAGGAGACCTATAACCTAAAATGAGCAAAACTTTTGTATCCGTTGTCCGATCGGTGCATACTTTTTTTTTCTAGAAAGCTTGCGGTGACGCCAACACCGACAAAAAGTGAAATTCAAAGAGTAGAATAGTATATAATGTTTTACAAAATAAATAGTTCCCTATGGTTGAGATGCTGCCCCGCATACCTCCTACTGCGAGCATGTTATATTCAATACAGCGTCGAACTCCATCACGGTGGAGGACTCGCCCACCGTATCATGAACCATGCCTAGACTACCGAGTTTATGGGTACACAAGGAACCATTGAAGATAACCCACATCCCTCGGCCATGCGGTTCAGCACACCGTGGGTGTAAGCACACGAAAAAGGAGACCTATAACCTAAAACAAGCGTAACTTTTGTGTTCGTTGTCCGTTTGGGGCATACTTTTTTTCTAGAAAGCTTGTGGAAGGGACAACACCGACAAAAAGAAAAATTCAAAGAGTAGAATAGTATATAATTTTATAAAAAATAAATACTTCCCTATGGTTGAGATACCGCCCCGAGTACCTCCTACCGCTAGCATGTTACATTCAATACAGCGTTGAACTCCATCGCGGTGGAGGACTCGCCCACCATATCATGAACCGCGCCTAGACTACCGCGTTTATGGGTACACAAGGAACTATGGAAGGTAACCCAGATCATTCGGGCACGTGGTTCATCAAACCGTGGATGTAAGCACATGAAAAGGAGACCTATAACCTAAAATGAGCATAACTTTTGTATCTGTTGTCCGATCGGTGCATACTTTTTTTTTCTAGAAAGCTTGCGGTGAGGCCAACACCGACAAAAAGTGAAATTCAAAGAGTAGAATAGTATATAATGTTTTACAATATAAATACTTCCCTATGGTTGAGATGCTGCCCCGCATACCTCCTACTGCGAGCATGTTATATTCAATACAGCGTCGAACTCCATCGCGGTGGAGGACTCGCCCACCGTATCATGAACCGTGCCTAGACTACTGAGTTTATGCGTACACAAGGAACCATGGAAGATAACCCACATCCCTCGGCCATGCGGTTCAGCACACCATGGGTGTAAGCACATGAAAAAGGAGACCTATAACCTAAAACAAGCGTAACTTTTGCGTCCATTGTTTGTTTAGGGCATACTTTTCTCTAGAAAGCATGCGGCAAGGCCAACACCGACAAAAAGCAAAATTCAAAGAGTAGAATAGTATATAATTTTATAAAAAATAAATAATTCCCTATGGTTGAGATACCGCCCCGAGTACCTCCAACTGCTAGCATGTTATATTCAATACAGCGTTGAACTCCATCGCGGTGGAGGACTCGCCCACCATATCATGAACCGCGCCTAGACAACCGCGTTTATGGGTACACAAGGAACTATGGAAGGTAACCCAGATCATTCGGGCGTGCGGTTCATCAAACCGTGGATGTAAGCACATGAAAAGGAGACCTATAACCTAAAATGAGCATAACATTTGTATCCGTTGTCCGATCGGTGCATACTTTTTTTTTCTAGAAAGCTTGCGGTGAGGCCAACACCGACAAAAAGTGAAATTCAAAGAGTAGAATAGTATATAATGTTTACAAAATAAATACTTCCCTATGGTTGAGATATTGCCCCGCATACCTCCTACTGCGAGCATGTTATATTCAATACAGCGTCGAACTCCATCGCGGTGGAGGACTCGCCCACCGTATCATGAACCGTGCCTAGACTACCGAGTTTATGCATACACAAGGAACCATGGAAGATAACCCACATCCCTCGGCCATGCGGTTCAGCACACCATGGGTGTAAGCACATGAAAAAGGAGACCTATAACCTAAAACAAGCGTAACTTTTGCGTCCATTGTTTGTTTAGGGCATACTTTTTTCTAGAAAGCATGTGGCAAGGCCAACACCGACAAAAAGCAAAATTCAAAGAGTAGAATAGTATATAATTTTATAAAAAATAAATAATTCCCTATGGTTGAGATACCGCCCCGAGTACCTCCTACTGCTAGCATGTTATATTCAATACAGCGTTGAACTCCATCGCGGTGGAGGAGTCACCCACCATATCACGAACTTCGCCTAGACTACTGCGTTTATGGGTACACAAGGAACTATGGAAGGTAACCCACATCATTCGGGCACGCGGTTCATCACACCGTGGATGTAAGCACATAAAAAGGAGACCTATAACATAAAATAAGCATAACTTTTGCATCCGTTGTCCGATCGGTGCATACTTTTTTTTTCTAGAAAGCTTGTAGCGAGGCCAACACCGACAAAAAGCGAAATTCAAAGAGTAGAATAGTATATAATGTTTTACAAAATAAATACTTCCTATTGGTTGAGATTCTGCCCTGCATACCTCCTACTGCGAGCATGTTATATTCAATACAGCGTCGAACTCCATCACGGTGGAGGACTCGCCCACCGTATCATGAACCATGCCTAGACTACCGAGTTTATGGGTACACAAGGAAGCATTGAAGATAACCCAGATCCCTCGGCCATGCGGTTCAGCACACCGTGGGTGTAAGCACACGAAAAAGGAGACCTATAACCTAAAACAACCGTAAGTTTTTTGTTCGTTGTCCGTTCGGGACATACTTTTTTTCTAGAAAGCTTGTGGCAGGGACAACACCGACAAAAAGAAAAATTCAAAGAGTAGAATAGTATACAATTTTATAAAAAATAAATACTTCCCTATGGTTGAGATACCGCCCCGAGTACCTCCTACTGCTAGCATGTTACATTCAATACAGCGTTGAACTCCATCGCGGTGGAGGACTCGCCCACCATATCATGAACCGCGCCTAGACTACCGCGTTTATGGGTACACAAGGAACTATGGAAGGTAACCCAGATCATTCGGGCACGCGGTTCATCAAACCGTGGATGTAAGCACATGAAAAGGAGACCTATAACCTAAAATGAGCAAAACTTTTGTATCCGTTGTCCGATCGGTGCATACTTTTTTTTTCTAGAAAGCTTGCGGTGACGCCAACACCGACAAAAAGTGAAATTCAAAGAGTAGAATAGTATATAATGTTTTACAAAATAAATACTTCCCTATGGTTGAGATGCTGCCCCGCATACCTCCTACTGCGAGCATGTTATATTCAATACAGCGTCGAACTCCATCACGGTGGAGGACTCGCCCACCGTATCATGAACCATGCCTAGACTACCGAGTTTATGGGTACACAAGGAACCATTGAAGATAACCCACATCCCTCGGCCATGCGGTTCAGCACACCGTGGGTGTAAGCACACGAAAAAGGAGACCTATAACCTAAAACAAGCGTAACTTTTGTGTTCGTTGTCCGTTTGGGGCATACTTTTTTTCTAGAAAGCTTGTGGAAGGGACAACACCGACAAAAAGAAAAATTCAAAGAGTAGAATAGTATATAATTTTATAAAAAATAAATACTTCCCTATGGTTGAGATACCGCCCCGAGTACCTCCTACCGCTAGCATGTTACATTCAATACAGCGTTGAACTCCATCGCGGTGGAGGACTCGCCCACCATATCATGAACCGCGCCTAGACTACCGCGTTTATGGGTACACAAGGAACTATGGAAGGTAACCCAGATCATTCGGGCACGTGGTTCATCAAACCGTGGATGTAAGCACATGAAAAGGAGACCTATAACCTAAAATGAGCGTAACTTTTGTGTTCGTTGTCCGTTTGGGGCATACTTTTTTGTCTAGATAGCTTGCGGTGAGGCCAACACCGACAAAAAGTGAAATTCAAAGAGTAGAATAGTATATAATGTTTACAAAATAAATACTTCCCTATGGTTGAGATATTGCCCCGCATACCTCCTACTGCGAGCATGTTATATTCAATACAGCGTCGAACTCCATCGCGGTGGAGGACTCGCCCACCGTATCATGAACCGTGCCTAGACTACCGAGTTTATGCGTACACAAGGAACCATGGAAGATAACCCACATCCCTCGGCCATGCGGTTCAGCACACCATGGGTGTAAGCACATGAAAAAGGAGACCTATAACCTAAAACAAGCGTAACTTTTGCGTCCATTGTTTGTTTAGGGCATACTTTTTTCTAGAAAGCATGCGGCAAGGCCAACACCGACAAAAAGCAAAATTCAAAGAGTAGAATAGTATATAATTTTATAAAAAATAAATAATTCCCTATGGTTGAGATACCGCCCCGAGTACCTCCTACTGCTAGCATGTTATATTCAATACAGCGTTGAACTCCATCGCGGTGGAGGAGTCACCCACCATATCACGAACTTCGCCTAGACTACTGCGTTTATGGGTACACAAGGAACTATGGAAGGTAACCCACATCATTCGGGCACGCGGTTCATCACACCGTGGATGTAAGCACATAAAAAAGGAGACCTATAACATAAAATAAGCATAACTTTTGCATCCGTTGTCCGATCGGTGCATACTTTTTTTTTCTAGAAAGCTTGTAGCGAGGCCAACACCGACAAAAAGCGAAATTCAAAGAGTAGAATAGTATATAATGTTTTACAAAATAAATACTTCCTATTGGTTGAGATTCTGCCCTGCATACCTCCTACTACGAGCATGTTATATTCAATACAGCGTCGAACTCCATCACGGTGGAGGACTCGCCCACCGTATCATGAACCATGCCTAGACTACCGAGTTTATGGGTACACAAGGAAGCATTGAAGATAACCCAGATCCCTCGGCCATGCGGTTCAGCACACCGTGGGTGTAAGCACACGAAAAAGGAGACCTATAACCTAAAACAACCGTAAGTTTTTTGTTCGTTGTCCGTTCGGGACATACTTTTTTTCTAGAAAGCTTGTGGCAGGGACAACACCGACAAAAAGAAAAATTCAAAGAGTAGAATAGTATACAATTTTATAAAAAATAAATACTTCCCTATGGTTGAGATACCGCCCCGAGTACCTCCTACTGCTAGCATGTTACATTCAATACAGCGTTGAACTCCATCGCGGTGGAGGACTCGCCCACCATATCATGAACCGCGCCTAGACTACCGCGTTTATGGGTACACAAGGAACTATGGAAGGTAACCCAGATCATTCGGGCACGCGGTTCATCAAACCGTGGATGTAAGCACATGAAAAGGAGACCTATAACCTAAAATGAGCAAAACTTTTGTATCCGTTGTCCGATCGGTGCATACTTTTTTTTTCTAGAAAGCTTGCGGTGACGCCAACACCGACAAAAAGTGAAATTCAAAGAGTAGAATAGTATATAATGTTTTACAAAATAAATACTTCCCTATGGTTGAGATGCTGCCCCGCATACCTCCTACTGCGAGCATGTTATATTCAATACAGCGTCGAACTCCATCACGGTGGAGGACTCGCCCACCGTATCATGAACCATGCCTAGACTACCGAGTTTATTGGTACACAAGGAACCATTGAAGATAACCCACATCCCTCGGCCATGCGGTTCAGCACACCGTGGGTGTAAGCACACGAAAAAGTACCTAAAACAAGCGTAACTTTTGTGTTCGTTGTCCGTTTGGGGCATACTTTTTTTCTAGAAAGCTTGTGGAAGGGACAACACCGACAAAAAGAAAAATTCAAAGAGTAGAATAGTATATAATTTTATAAAAAATAAATAATTCCCTATGGTTGAGATACCGCCCCGAGTACCTCCTACTGCTAGCATGTTATATTCAATACAGCGTTGAACTCCATCGCGGTGGAGGAGTCACCCACCATATCACGAACTTCGCCTAGACTACTGCGTTTATGGGTACACAAGGAACTATGGAAGGTAACCCACATCATTCGGGCACGCGGTTCATCACACCGTGGATGTAAGCACATAAAAAAGGGGACCTATAACATAAAATAAGCATAACTTTTGCATCCGTTGTCCGATCGGTGCATACTTTTTTTTTCTAGAAAGCTTGTAGCGAGGCCAACACCGACAAAAAGCGAAATTCAAAGAGTAGAATAGTATATAATGTTTTACAAAATAAATACTTCCTATTGGTTGAGATTCTGCCCTGCATACCTCCTACTGCGAGCATGTTATATTCAATACAGCGTCGAACTCCATCACGGTGGAGGACTCGCCCACCGTATCATGAACCATGCCTAGACTACCGAGTTTATGGGTACACAAGGAAGCATTGAAGATAACCCAGATCCCTCGGCCATGCGGTTCAGCACACCGTGGGTGTAAGCACACGAAAAAGGAGACCTATAACCTAAAACAACCGTAAGTTTTTTGTTCGTTGTCCATTCGGGACATACTTTTTTTCTAGAAAGCTTGTGGCAGGGACAACACCGACAAAAAGAAAAATTCAAAGAGTAGAATAGTATACAATTTTATAAAAAATAAATACTTCCCTATGGTTGAGATACCGCCCCGAGTACCTCCTACTGCTAGCATGTTACATTCAATACAGCGTTGAACTCCATCGCGGTGGAGGACTCGCCCACCATATCATGAACCGCGCCTAGACTACCGCGTTTATGGGTACACAAGGAACTATGGAAGGTAACCCAGATCATTCGGGCACGCGGTTCATCAAACCGTGGATGTAAGCACATGAAAAGGAGACCTATAACCTAAAATGAGCAAAACTTTTGTATCCGTTGTCCGATCGGTGCATACTTTTTTTTTCTAGAAAGCTTGCGGTGACGCCAACACCGACAAAAAGTGAAATTCAAAGAGTAGAATAGTATATAATGTTTTACAAAATAAATACTTCCCTATGGTTGAGATGCTGCCCCGCATACCTCCTACTGCGAGCATGTTATATTCAATACAGCGTCGAACTCCATCACGGTGGAGGACTCGCCCACCGTATCATGAACCATGCCTAGACTACCGAGTTTATGGGTACACAAGGAACCATTGAAGATAACCCACATCCCTCGGCCATGCGGTTCAGCACACCGTGGGTGTAAGCACACGAAAAAGGAGACCTATAACCTAAAACAAGCGTAACTTTTGTGTTCGTTGTCTGTTTGGGGCATACTTTTTTTCTAGAAAGCTTGTGGAAGGGACAACACCGACAAAAAGAAAAATTCAAAGAGTAGAATAGTATATAATTTTATAAAAAATAAATACTTCCCTATGGTTGAGATACCGCCCCGAGTACCTCCTACCGCTAGCATGTTACATTCAATACAGCGTTGAACTCCATCGCGGTGGAGGACTCGCCCACCATATCATGAACCGCGCCTAGACTACCGCGTTTATGGGTACACAAGGAACTATGGAAGGTAACCCAGATCATTCGGGCACGTGGTTCATCAAACCGTGGATGTAAGCACATGAAAAGGAGACCTATAACGTAAAATGAGCGTAACTTTTGTGTTCGTTGTCCGTTTGGGGCATACTTTTTTGTCTAGATAGCTTGCGGTGAGGCCAACACCGACAAAAAGTGAAATTCAAAGAGTAGAATAGTATATAATGTTTACAAAATAAATACTTCCCTATGGTTGAGATATTGCCCCGCATACCTCCTACTGCGAGCATGTTATATTCAACATAGCGTCGAACTCCATCGCGGTGGAGGACTCGCCCACCGTATCATGAACCGTGCCTAGACTACCGAGTTTATGTGTACACAAGGAACCATGGAAGATAACTCACATCCCTCGGCCATGCGGTTCAGCGCACCGTGGGTGTAAGCACACGAAAAAGGAGACCTATAACCTAAAACAAGCGTAACTTTTGTGTTCGTTGTTCGTTCGGGGCACACTTTTTTTCTAGAAAGCTTGTGGCAGGGACAACACCGACAAAAAGCAAAATTCAAAGAGTACAATAGTATATAATTTTATAAAAAATAAATACTTCCCTATGGTTGAGATACCGCCCCGAGTACCTCCTACTGCTAGCATGTTACATTCAATACAGCGTTGAACTCCATCGCGGTGGAGCACTCGCCCACCATATCATGAACCGCGCCTAGACTACCATGTTTATCGGTACACAAGGAACTATGGAAGGTAACCCAGATCATTCGGGCATGCGGTTCATCAAACCGTGGATGTAAGCACATGAAAAGGAGACCTATAACCTAAAATGAGCATAACTTTTGTATCCGTTGTCTGATCGGTGCATACTTTTTTTTTCTAGAAAGCTTGCGGTGAGGCCAACACCGACAAAAAGTGAAATTCAAAGAGTTGAATAGTATATAATGTTTTACAAAATAAATACTTCCCTATGGTTGAGATGCTGCCCCGCATACCTCCTACTGCGAGCATGCTATATTCAATACAGCGTTGAACTCCATCGCGGTGGAGGACTCGCCCACCGTATCATGAACCGTGCCTAGACTACCGAGTTTATGCGTACACAAGGAACCATGGAAGATAACTCACATCCCTCGGCCACGTGGTTCAGAACACCGTGGGTGTAAGCACACGAAAAAGGAGACCTATAACCTAAAACAAGCGTAACTTTTGTGTTTGTTGTCCGTTCGGGGCATATTTTTTTCTAGAAAGCTTGTGGCAGGGACAACACCGACAAAAAGAAAAATTCAAAGAGTAGAATAGTATATAATTTTATAAAAAATTAATACTTCCCTATGGTTGAGATACCGCCCCGAGTACCTCCTACTGCTAGCATGTTACATTTAATACAGCGTTGAACTCCATCGCGGTGGAGGACTCGCCCACCATATCATGAACCGCGCCTAGACTACCATGTTTATGGGTACACAAGGAACTATGGAAGGTAACCCAGATCATTCGGGCACGCGGTTCATCAAACCATTGATGTAAACACATGAAAAGGAGACCTATAACCTAAAATGAGCATAACTTTTGTATCCGTTGTCCGATCGGTGCATACTTTTTTTTTTCTAGAAAGCTTGCGGTGAGGCCAACACCGACAAAAAGTGAAATTCAAAGAGTTGAATAGTATATAATGTTTTACAAAATAAATACTTCCCTATGGTTGAGATGCTGCCCCGCATACCTCCTACTGCGAGCATGTTATATTCAATATAGCGTCGAACTCCATCGCGGTGGAGGACTCGCCCACCGTATCATGAACCGTGCCTAGACTACCGAGTTTATGTGTACACAAGGAACCATGGAAGATAACTCACATCCCTCGGCCATGCGGTTCAGCACACCGTGGGTGTAAGCACACGAAAAAGGAGACCTATAACCTAAAACAAGCGTAACTTTTGTGTTCGTTGTCCGTTCGGGGCACACTTTTTTTCTAGAAAGCTTGTGGCAGGGACAACACCGACAAAAAGCAAAATTCAAAGAGTACAATAGTATATAATTTTATAAAAAATAAATACTTCCCTATGGTTGAGATACCGCCCCGAGTACCTTCTACTGCTAGCATGTTACATTCAATACAGCGTTGAACTCCATCGCGGTGGAGCACTCGCCCACCATATCATGAACCGCGCCTAGACTACCATGTTTATCGGTACACAAGGAACTATGGAAGGTAACCCAGATCATTCGGGCACGCGGTTCATCAAACCGTGGATGTAAGCACATGAAAAGGAGACCTATAACCTAAAATGAGCATAACTTTTGTATCCGTTGTCCGATCGGTGCATACTTTTTTTTTCTAGAAAGCTTGCGGTGAGGCCAACACAGACAAAAAGTGAAATTCAAAGAGTTGAATAGTATATAATGTTTTACAAAATAAATACTTCCCTATGGTTGAGATGCTGCCCCGCATACCTCCTACTGCGAGCATGCTATATTCAATACAGCGTCGAACTCCATCGCGGTGGAGGACTCGCCCACCGTATCATGAACCGTGCCTAGACTACCGAGTTTATGCGTACACAAGGAACCATGGAAGATAACTCACATCCCTCGGCCACGTGGTTCAGAACACCGTGGGTGCAAGCACACAAAAAAGGAGACCTATAACCTAAAACAAGCGTAACTTTTGTGTTTGTTGTCCGTACGGGGCATACTTTTTTTCTAGATAGCTTGTGGCAGGGACAACACCGACAAAAAGAAAAATTCAAAGAGTAGAAATAGTATATAATTTTATAAAAAAATTAATACTTCCCTATGGTTGAGATACCGCCCCGAGTACCTCCTACTGCTAGCATGTTACATTCAATACAGCGTTGAACTCCATCGCGGTGGAGGACTCGCCCACCATATCATGAACCGCGCCTAGACAACCGTGTTTATGGGTACACAAGGAACTATGGAAGGTAACCCAGATCATTCGGGCACGCGGTTCATCAATCCGTGGATGTAAGCACATGAAAAGGAGACCTATAACCTAAAATGAGCATAACTTTTGTATCCGTTGTTCGATCGGTGCATACTTTTTTTTTCTAGAAAGCTTGCGGTGAGGCCAACACCGTCAAAAAGAGAAATTCAAAGAGTAGAATAGGATATAATGTTTTACAAAATAAATACTTCCTTATGGTTGAGATGCTGCCCCGCATACCTCCTACTGCGAGCATGTTATATTCAATACAGCGTCGAACTCCATCGCGGTGGAGGACTCGCCCACCATATCATGAACCATGCCTAGACAACCGAGTTTATGCGTACACAAGGAACCATGGAAGATAACCCACATCCCTCAGCCATGCGGTTCAGCACACCATGGGTGTAAGCACATGAAAAAGGAGACCTTTAACCTAAAACAAGCGTAACTTTTGTGTTTGTTGTCCGTACGGGGCATACTTTTTTTCTAGATAGCTTGTGGCAGGGACAACACCGACAAAAAGAAAAATTCAAAGAGTAGAAATAGTATATAATTTTATAAAAAAATTAATACTTCCCTATGGTTGAGATACCGCCCCGAGTACCTCCTACTGCTAGCATGTTACATTCAATACAGCGTTGAACTCCATCGCGGTGGAGGACTCGCCCACCATATCATGAACCGCGCCTAGACAACCGTGTTTATGGGTACACAAGGAACTATGGAAGGTAACCCAGATCATTCGGGCACGCGGTTCATCAATCCGTGGATGTAAGCACATGAAAAGGAGACCTATAACCTAAAATGAGCATAACTTTTGTATCCGTTGTTCGATCGGTGCATACTTTTTTTTTCTAGAAAGCTTGCGGTGAGGCCAACACCGTCAAAAAGAGAAATTCAAAGAGTAGAATAGGATATAATGTTTTACAAAATAAATACTTCCTTATGGTTGAGATGCTGCCCCGCATACCTCCTACTGCGAGCATGTTATATTCAATACAGCGTCGAACTCCATCGCGGTGGAGGACTCGCCCACCATATCATGAACCATGCCTAGACAACCGAGTTTATGCGTACACAAGGAACCATGGAAGATAACCCACATCCCTCAGCCATGCGGTTCAGCACACCATGGGTGTAAGCACATGAAAAAGGAGACCTTTAACCTAAAACAAGCGTAACTTTTGCGTCCATTGTTTGTTTAGGGCATACTTTTTTCTAGAAAGCTTGCGGCAAGGCCAACACCGACAAAAAGCAAAATTCAAAGAGTAGTATATAATTTTATAAAAAATAAATACTTTCCTATGGTTGAGATACCACCCCGTGTACCTCCTTTCTGCTAGCATGTTACATTCAATACAGCTTTGAACTCCATCACGGTGGAGGACTCGCCCACCATATCACGAACCGTGCCTAGACTACTACGTTTATGGGTACACAAGGAACCATGGAAGGTAACCCACATCAGTCGGGCACGCAGTTCATCACACCGTGGATGTAAGCACATGAAAAAGGAGACCTATAACCTAAAACGAGCATAACTTTTGCATCCGTTGTCCGATCGGTGCATACTTTTTTTGTCTAGAAAGCTTGCGGTGAGGCCAACACCGACAAAAAGTGAAATTCAAGGAGTAGAATAGTATATAATTTTTTACAAAATAAATACTTCCCTATGATTGAGATGTTGTCCTGCATACCTCCTACTGCGAGCATGTTATATTCAATACGGCGTCGAACTCCATCGTGGTGGAGGACTCGCCCAGCGTATCATGAACCGTGCCTAGACTACCGAGTTTATGCGTACACAAGGAACCATGGAAGATAACTCACATCCCTCGGCCACGCGGTTCAGCACACCGTGGGTGTAAGCACACGAAAAAGGAGACCTATAACCTAAAACAAGTGTAACTTTTGCGTCCATTGTCCGTTTGGGGTATACTTTCTTCTAGAAAGCTTGTGGCGAGGCCAACACCGACAAAAAGCAAAATATAAAGAATAGTACATAATTTTATAAAAAATAAATACTTCCCTATGGTTGAGATACCGCACCGAATACATCCTACTGCTAGTATGTTACATTCAATACAGTGTTGAACTCCATCGCGGTGGAGGACTCGCCCACCATATCATGAACCGCGCCTAGACTACCGTGTTTATGGGTACACAAGGAACTATGGAAGGTAACCCATATCATTCGGGCACGTGGTTCATCACACTGTGGATGTAAGCGCATCAAAAAGGAGACCTATAACCTAAAACGAGCATAACTTTTGCATCCGTTGCCCGATCGGTGCATACTTTTTATTCTAAAAAGCATGGGGTGAGGCCAACACCGACAAAAAGCAAAATTCAAAGAGTAGAAAAGGATATAATTTTTTACAAAATAAATACTTCCCTATGGTTGAGATGCTGCCCCGCATACCTCCTACTGGGAGCATGTTATATTCAATACAGCGTCGAACTCCATCGCGGTGGAGGACTCGCCCACCATATCATGAACCGCGCCTAGACTACCGAGTTTATGGGTACACAAGGAACCATGAAAGGTAACCCACATCCCTTGGGCACGCGGTTCAGCACACCGTGGGAGTAAGCACACGAAAAAGGAGACCTATAACCTAAAACAAGCGTAACTTTTGCGTTCATTGTTTGTTCGGGGCATCCTTTTTTTCTAGAAAGCTTGTGGCGGGGCCAACATCGACAAAAAGCAAAATTCAAAGAATAGAATAGTATATAATTTTATAGAAAATAAATACTTCCCTATGGTTGAGGTACCGCACCGAGTACCTCCTACTGCTAGCATGCTACATTCAATACAGCGTTGAACTCCATCGCGGTGGAGGACTCGCCCACCATATCATGAACCGTGCCTAGACTACTACGTTTATGGGTACTCAAGGAACTATGGAAGGTAACCCACATCATTCGGGCACGCGGTTCATCAAACCGTGGATGTAATCACATGAAAAAGGAGACCTATAACCTAAAACGAGCATAACTTTTGCATCCGTTGTCCGATCGGTGCATACTTTTTTTTGTCTAGATAGCTTGCGGTGAGGACAACACCGACAAAAAGTGAAATTCAAAGAGTAGAATAGTATATAATATTTTACAAAATAAATACTTCCCTATGGTTGAGATGCTGCCCTGCATACCTCCTACTGCGAGCATGTTATATTCAATACAGCGTCGAACTCCATCGCGGTGGAGGACTCGCCCAACGTATCATGAATCGTGCCTAGACTACCGAATTTATGCATACACAAGGAACCATGGAAGATACCTGACATCCCTCGGCCACGTGGTTCAGCACACCGTCGGTTTAAGCACACGAAAAAGGAGACCTATAACCTAAAACAAGCGTAACTCTTGCGTCCATTGTCCGTTTGGGGTATACTTTTTTCTAGAAAGCTTGCGGCGTGGCCAACATCGACAAAAAGCAAAATTCAAAGAGTAGTATATAATTTTATAAAAAATAAATTCTTCCCTATGGTTGAGATACCGCCCGAGTACCTCCTTTCTGCTAGCATGTTACATTCAATAGAGCTTTGAACTCCATCACGGTGGAGGACTCGCCCACCATATCACGAACCGCGCCTAGACTACCGTGTTTATGGGTACACAAGGAACCATGGAAGGTAACCCACATCAGTCGGGCACGCGGTTCATCACACCGTGGATGTAAGCACATGAAAAAGGAGACCTATAACCTAAAATGAGCATAACTTTTGCATCCGTTGTCCAATTGGTGCATTCTTTTTTGTCTAGAAAGCTTGCGGTGAGGCCAACACTGACAAAAAGCAAAATTCAAAGAGTAGAATAGTATATAATGTTTTACAAAATAAATACTTCCCTATGGTTGAGATGCTGCCCCGCATACCTCCTACTGCGAGCATGTTATATTCAATACAGCGTCGAACTCCATCGCGGTGGAGGACTCGCCCACCGTATCATGAACCACGCCTAGACTACCGAGTTTATGGGTACACAAGGAACCATGGAAGGTAACCCACATCCCTCGGCCACGGGGTTCAGCACACCATGGGTGTAAGCACACGAAAAAGGAGACCTATAACCTAAAACAAGCGTAAATTTTCTGTTTGTTGTCCGTTCGGGGCATACCTTTTTTCTAGAAAGCTTGCGGCGAGGCCAACACTGACAAAAAGCAAAATTTAAAGAGTAGAATAGTTCATAATTTTATACAAATTAAATACTTCCCTATGGTTGAGATATCGCCCCAAGTACCTCCTACTGCTAGCATGTTACATTCAATACAGCGTTGAACTCCATCACGGTGGAGGACTCGCCCACCATATCATGAACCACGCGTACAATACCACGTTTATAGGTACACAAGGAACTATGGAAGGTAACCCATATCATTCGGGCACGCGGTTCATCACACCGTGGATGTAAGCACATGAAAAAGGAGACCTATAACCTAAAACGAGCATAACTTTTGCATCTGTTGTCCGATCGGTGCATACTTTTTTTTCTAGAAAGCTTCCGGCGAGGCTAACACCGACAAAAAGAGAAATTCAAAGAGTAGAATAGTATATAATTTTTTACAAAATAAATACTTCCCTATGGTTGAGATGTTGCCCCGCATACCTCCTACTGCGAGCATGTTATATTCAATACAGCGTCAAACTCCATCGCGTTGGAGGACTCGCCCACCGTATCATGAACCGCGCCTAGACTACCGAGTTTATGGGTACACAAGGAACCATGGAAGGTAACCCACATCCCTCGGCCACGCGGTTCAGCACACCATGGGTGTAAGCACACGAAAAAGGAGACCTATAACCTAAAACAAGCGTAAATTTTGCGTTCGTTGTCTGTTCAGGGCATACTTTTTTTCTAGAAAGCTTGCGGCGAGGCCAACACTGACAAAAAGCAAAATTCAAAGAGTAGAATAGTACATAATTTTATAAAAATTAAATACATCCCTATGGTTGAGATACCGCACTGAGTACCTCCTACTGCTTGCATGTTACATTCAATACAGCGTTGAACTCCATCGCGGTGGAGGACTCGCCCACCATATCATGAACCGCGCCTAGACTACTACGTTTATGGGTACTCAAGGAACTATGGAAGGTAACCCACATCATTCGGGCATGCGGTTCATCATACCATGGATGCAAGCACAAGAAAAAGGAGACCTATAACCTAAAACGAGCATAACTTTTGCATCCATTGTCCGATCGGTGCATACTTTTTTTTTCTAGAAAGCTTGCAGCGAGGCCAACACCGACAAAAAGCAAAATTCAAAGAGTAGAATAGTATATAATTTTTTACAAAATAAATACTTCCCTATTGTTGAGATATCACCCCGAATAACTCGTACAGCCAGCATGTTACATTCAATACAGCATCAAACTCCATCACGATGGAGGACTTGTGCATCATATCATGAACCGCGCCTAGACTACCGAATTTATGGGTACACAAGGAACCATGGAAGGTAACCCACATCCCTCGGCCACGGGGTTCAACACACCATGGGTGTAAGCACACGAAAAAGGAGACCTATAACCTAAAACAAGCGTAAATTTTCTGTTTGTTGTCCGTTCGGGGCATACCTTTTTTCTAGAAAGCTTGTGGCGAGGCCAACACTGACAAAAAGCAAAATTTAAAGAGTAGAATAGTACAAAATTTTATACAAATTAAATACTTCCCTATGGTTGAGATATCGCCCCAAGTACCTCCTACTGCTAGCATGTTACATTCAATACAGCGTTGAACTCCATCACGGTGGAGCACTCGCCCACCATATCATGAACCACGCGTACACTACCACGTTTATAGGTACACAAGGAACTATGGAAGGTAACCCACATCATTCGGGCATGTGGTTCATCACACCGTGGATGTAAGCACATGAAAAAGGAGACCTATAACCTAAAACGAGCATAACTTTTGCATCTGTTGTCCGATCGGTGCATACTTTTTTTTCTAGAAAGCTTCCGGCGAGGCCAAAACCGACAAAAAGCGAAATTCAAAGAGTAGAATAGTATATAATTTTTTACAAAATAAATACTTCCCTATGGTTGAGATGTTGCCCCGCATACCTCCTACTGCGAGCATGTTATATTCAATACAGCGTCAAACTCCATCGCGGTGGAGGACTCGCCCACCGTATCATGAACCACGCCTAGACTACCGAGTTTATGGGTACACAACGAACCATGGAAGGTAACCCACATCCCTCGGCCACGGGGTTCAGCACACCATGGGTGTAAGCACACGAAAAAGGAGACCTATAACCTAAAACAAGCGTAAATTTTCTGTTTGTTGTCCGTTCGGGGCATACCTTTTTTCTAGAAAGCTTGCGGCGAGGCCAACACTGACAAAAAGCAAAATTTAAAGAGTAGAATAGTTCATAATTTTATACAAATTAAATACTTCCCTATGGTTGAGATATCGCCCCAAGTACCTCCTACTGCTAGCATGTTACATTCAATACAGCGTTGAACTCCATCACGGTGGAGGACTCGCCCACCATATCATGAACCACGCGTACAATACCACGTTTATAGGTACACAAGGAACTATGGAAGGTAACCCACATCATTCGGGCACGTGGTTCATCACACCGTGGATGTAAGCACATGAAAAAGGAGACCTATAACCTAAAACGAGCATAACTTTTGCATCTGTTGTCCGATCGGTGCATACTTTTTTTTCTAGAAAGCTTCCGGCGAGGCCAAAACCGACAAAAAGAGAAATTCAAAGAGTAGAATAGTATATAATTTTTTACAAAATAAATACTTCCCTATGGTTGAGATGTTGCCCCGCATACCTCCTACTGCGAGCATGTTATATTCAATACAGCGTCAAACTCCATCGCGGTGGAGGACTCGCCCACCATATCATGAACCGCGCCTAGACTACCGAGTTTATGGGTACACAAGGAACCATGGAAGGTAACCCACATCCCTCGGCCACGCGGTTCAGCACACCATGGGTGTAAGCACACGAAAAAGGAGACCTATAACCTAAAACAAGCGTAAATTTTGCGTTCGTTGTCTGTTCAGGGCATACTTTTTTTCTAGAAAGCTTGCAGCAAGGCCAACACTGACAAAAAGCAAAATTCAAAGAGTAGAATAGTACATAATTTTATAAAAATTAAATACATCCCTATGGTTGAGATACCGCACTGAGTACCTCCTACTGCTTGCATGTTACATTCAATACAGCGTTGAACTCCATCGCGGTGGAGGACTCGCCCACCATATCATGAACCGCGCCTAGACTACTACGTTTATGGGTACTCAAGGAACTATGGAAGGTAACCCACATCATTCGGGCATGCGGTTCATCATACCGTGGATGCAAGCACAAGAAAAAGGAGACCTATAACCTAAAACGAGCATAACTTTTGCATCCATTGTCCGATCGGTGCATACTTTTTTTTTCTAGAAAGCTTGCAGCGAGGCCAACACCGACAAAAAGCAAAATTCAAAGAGTAGAATAGTATATAATTTTTTACAAAATAAATACTTCCCTATTGTTGAGATATCACCCCGAATAACTCGTACAGCCAGCATGTTACATTCAATACAGCATCAAACTCCATCACGATAGAGGACTTGTGCATCATATCATGAACCGCGCCTAGACTACCGAATTTATGGGTACACAAGGAACCATGGAAGGTAACCCACATCCCTCGGCCACGGGGTTCAACACACCATGGGTGTAAGCACACGAAAAAGGAGACCTATAACCTAAAACAAGCGTAAATTTTCTGTTTGTTGTCCGTTCGGGGCATACCTTTTTTCTAGAAAGCTTGTGGCGAGGCCAACACTGACAAAAAGCAAAATTTAAAGAGTAGAATAGTACAAAATTTTATACAAATTAAATACTTCCCTATGGTTGAGATATCGTCCCCAAGTACCTCCTACTGCTAGCATGTTACATTCAATACAGCGTTGAACTCCAACACGGTGGAGCACTCGCCCACCATATCATGAACCACGCGTACACTACCACGTTTATAGGTACACAAGGAACTATGGAAGGTAACCCACATCATTCGGGCACGTGGTTCATCACACCGTGGATGTAAGCACATGAAAAAGGAGACCTATAACCTAAAACGAGCATAACTTTTGCATCTGTTGTCCGATCGGTGCATACTTTTTTTTCTAGAAAGCTTCCGGCGAGGCCAAAACCGACAAAACGCGAAATTCAAAGAGTAGAATAGTATATAATTTTTTACAAAATAAATACTTCCCTATGGTTGAGATGTTGCCCCGCATACCTCCTACTGCGAGCATGTTATATTCAATACAGCGTCAAACTCCATCGCGGTGGAGGACTCGCCCACCATATCATGAACCGCGCCTAGACTACCGAGTTTATGGGTACACAAGGAACCATGGAAGGTAACCCACATCCCTCGGCCACGCGGTTCAGCACACCATGGGTGTAAGCACACGAAAAAGGAGACCTATAACCTAAAACAAGCGTAAATTTTGCGTTCGTTGTCTGTTCAGGGCATACTTTTTTTCTAGAAAGCTTGCAGCGAGGCCAACACTGACAAAAAGCAAAATTCAAAGAGTAGAATAGTACATAATTTTATAAAAATTATATACATCCCTATGGTTGAGATACCGCACTGAGTACCTCCTACTGCTTGCATGTTACATTCAATACAGCGTTGAACTCCATCGCGGTGGAGGACTCGCCCACCATATCATGAACCGCGCTAGACTACTACGTTTATGGGTACTCAAGGAACTATGGAAGGTAACCCACATCATTCGGGCATGCGGTTCATCATACCGTGGATGCAAGCACAAGAAAAAGGAGACCTATAACCTAAAACGAGCATAACTTTTGCATCCATTGTCCGATTCGGTGCATACTTTTTTTTTCTAGAAAGCTTGCAGCGAGGCCAACACCGACAAAAAGCAAAATTCAAAGAGTAGAATAGTATATAATTTTTTACAAAATAAATACTTCCCTATTGTTGAGATATCACCCCGAATAACTCGTACAGCCAGCATGTTACATTCAATACAGCATCAAACTCCATCACGATGGAGGACTTGTGCATCAGTATCATGAACCGCGCCTAGACTACCGAGTTTATGGGTACACAAGGAACCATGGAAGGTAACCCACATCCCTCGGCCACGGGGTTCAACACACCATGGGTGTAAGCACACGAAAAAGGAGACCTATAACCTAAAACAAGCGTAAATTTTCTGTTTGTTGTCCGTTCGGGGCATACCTTTTTTCTAGAAAGCTTGTGGCGAGGCCAACACTGACAAAAAGCAAAATTTAAAGAGTAGAATAGTACATAATTTTATACAAATTAAATACTTCCCTATGGTTGAGATATCGCCCCAAGTACCTCCTACTGCTAGCATGTTACATTCAATACAGCGTTGAACTCCATCACGGTGGAGCACTCGCCCACCATATCATGAACCACGCGTACACTACCACGTTTATAGGTACACAAGGAACTATGGAAGGTAACCCACATCATTCGGGCACGTGGTTCATCATACCGTGGATGTAAGCACATGAAAAAGGAGACCTATAACCTAAAACGAGCATAACTTTTGCATCCGTTGTCCGATCGGTGCATACTTTTTTTCTAGAAAGCTTGCGGCGAGGCCAACACCGAACAAAAAGCGAAATTCAAAGAGTAGAGTAGTATATAATATTTTACAAAATAAATACTTCCCTATGGTTGAGATATCACCCCGAATGCCTCATACAGCCAGCATGTTATATTCAATACAGCGTCAAACTCCATCGCGGTGGAGGACTCGCCCACCGTATCATGAACCGCGCCTAGACTACCGAGTTTATGGGTACACAAGGAACCATGGAAGGTAACCCACATCCCTCGGCCACGGGGTTCAACACACCATGGGTGTAAGCACACGAAAAAGGAGACCTATAACCTAAAACAAGCGTAAATTTTGCGTTCGTTGTCCGTTCGGGGCATACCTTTTTTCTAGAAAGCTTGCGGCGAGGCCAACACTGACAAAAGGCAAAATTCAAAGAGTAGAATAGTACATAATTTTATAAAAATTAAATACATCCCTATGGTTGAGATACCGCACTGAGTACCTCCTACTGCTTGCATGTTACATTCAATACAGCGTTGAACTCCATCGCGGTGGAGGACTCGCCCACCATATCATGAACCGCGCCTAGACTACTACGTTTATGGGTACTCAAGGAACTATGGAAGGTAACCCACATCATTCGGGCATGCGGATTCATCATACCGTGGATGTAAGCACATGAAAAAGGAGACCTATAACCTAAAACGAGCATAACTTTTGCATCCGTTGTCCGATCGGTGCATACTTTTTTTTCTAGAAAGCTTGCAGGCGAGGCCAACACCGACAAAAAGCGAAATTCAAAGAGTAGAAGTAGTATATAATATTTTACAAAATAAATACTTCCCTATGGTTGAGATATCACCCCGAATGACTCAGTACAGCCAGCATGTTACATTCAATACAGCATCAAACTCCATCACGGTGGAGGACTTGCCCACCGTATCATGAACCGCGCCTAGACTACCGAGTTTATGGGTACACAAGGAACCATGGAAGGTAACCCACATCCCTCGGCCACGGGGTTCAACACACCATGGGTGTAAGCACACGAAAAAGGAGACCTATAACCTAAAACAAGCGTAAATTTTCTGTTTGTTGTCCGTTCGGGGCATACCTTTTTTCTAGAAAGCTTGTGGCGAGGCCAACACTGACAAAAAGCAAAATTTAAAGAGTAGAATAGTACATAATTTTATAAAAATTAAATACATCCCTATGGTTGAGATATCGCCACTGAGTACCTCCTACTGCTTGCATGTTACATTCAATACAGCGTTGAACTCCATCGCGGTGGAGGACTCGCCCACCATATCATGAACCGCGCCTAGACTACTACGTTTATGGGTACTCAAGGAACTATGGAAGGTAACCCACATCATTCGGGCATGCGGTTCATCATACCGTGGATGTAAGCACATGAAAAAGGAGACCTATAACCTAAAACGAGCATAACTTTTGCATCCATTGTCCGATCGGTGCATACTTTTTTTTTTAGAAAGCTTGCAGCGAGGCCAACACCGACAAAAAGCGAAATTCAAAGAGTAGAATAGTATATAATTTTTTACAAAATAAATACTTCCCTATGGTTGAGATGTTGCCCCGCATACCTCCTACTGCGAGCATGTTATATTCAATACAACGTCAAACTCCATCGCGGTGGAGGACTCGCCCACCATATCATGAACCGCGCCTAGACTACCGAGTTTATGGGTACACAAGGAACCATGGAAGGTAACCCACATCCCTCGGCCACGGGGTTCAACACACCATGGGTGTAAGCACACGAAAAAGGAGACCTATAACCTAAAACAAGCGTAAATTTTCTGTTTGTTGTCCGTTCGGGGCATACCTTTTTTCTAGAAAGCTTGCGGCGAGGCCAACACTGACAAAAAGCAAAATTTAAAGAGTAGAATAGTACATAATTTTATAAAAATTAACTACATCCCTATGGTTGAGATACCGCACTGAGTACCTCCTACTGCTTGCATGTTACATTCAATACAGCGTTGAACTCCATCGCGGTGGAGGACTCGCCCACCATATCATGAACCGCGCCTAGACTACTACGTTTATGGGTACTCAAGGAACTATGGAAGGTAACCCACATCATTCGGGCATGCGGTTCATCATACCGTGGATGTAAGCACATGAAAAAGGAGACCTATAACCTAAAACGAGCATAACTTTAGCATCCATTGTCCGATCGGTGCATACTTTTTTTTCTAGAAAGCTTGCAGCGAGGCCAACACCGACAAAAAGCAAAATTCAAAGAGTAGAATAGTATATAATTTTTTACAAAATAAATACTTCCCTATTGTTGATATATCACCCCGAATAACTCGTACAGCCAGCATGTTACATTCAATACAGCATCAAACTCCATCACGGTGGAGGACTTGCGCACCGTATCATGAACCGCGCCTAGACTACCGAGTTTATGGGTCCACAAGGAACCATGGAAGGTAACCCACATCCCTCAGGCCACGGGGTTCAACACACCATGGGTGTAAGCACATGAAGAAGGAGACCTATAACCTAAAACAAGCGTAAATTTTCTGTTTGTTGTCCGTTCGGGGCATACCTTTTTTCTAGAAAGCTTGTGGCGAGGCCAACACTGACAAAAAGCAAAATTTAAAGAGTAGAATAGTACATAATTTTATACAAATTAAATACTTCCCTATGGTTGAGATATCGCCCCAAGTACCTCCTACTGCTAGCATGTTACATTCAATACAGCGTTGAACTCCATCACGGTGGAGGACTCGCCCACCATATCATGAACCACGCGTACACTACCACGTTTATAGGTACACAAGGAACAATGGAAGGTAACCCACATCATTCGGGCACGCGGTTCATCACACCGTGGATGTAAGCACATGAAAAAGGAGACCTATAATCTAAAGCGAGCATAACTTTTGCATCTGTTGTCCGATCGGTGCATACTTTTTTTTCTAGAAAGCTTCCGGCGAGGCCAAAACCGACAAAAAGCGAAATTCAAAGAGTAGAATAGTATATAATTTTTTACAAAATAAATACTTCCCTATGGTTGAGATGTTACCCCGCATACCTCCTACTGCGAGCATGTTATATTCAATACAGCGTCAAACTCCATCGCGGTGGAGGACTCGCCCACCGTATCATGAACCGCGCCTAGACTACCGAGTTTATGGGTAGACAAGGAACCATGGAAGGTAACCCACATCCCTCGGCCACGCGGTTCAGCACACCATGGGTGTAAGCACACGAAAAAGGAGACCTATAACCTAAAACAAGCGTAAATTTTGCGTTCGTTGTCCGTTCAGGGCATACTTTTTTTCTAGAAAGCTTGCGGCGAGGCCAACACTGACAAAAGGCGAAATTCAAAGAGTAGAATAGTACATAATTTTATAAAAATTAAATACATCCCTATGGTTGAGATACCGCACTGAGTACCTCCTACTGCTTGCATGTTATATTCAATACAGCGTTGAACTCCATCGCGGTGGAGGACTCGCCCACCATATCATGAACCGTGCCTAGACTACTACGTTTATGGGTCCTCAAGGAACTATGGAAGGTAACCCACATCATTTGGGCACCTGGATCATCATACCGTGGATGTAAGCACATGAAAAAGGAGACCTATAACCTAAAACGAGCATAACTTTTGCATCCGTTGTCCGATCGGTGCATACTTTTTTTCTAGAAAGCTTGCGGCGAGGCCAACACCGACAAAAAGCGAAATTCAAAGAGTAGAGTAGTATATAATATTTTACAAAATAAATACTTCCCTATGGTTGAGATATCACCCCGAATGCCTCATACAGCCAGCATGTTACATTCAATACAGCATCAAACTCCATCACGGTGGAGGACTTGCCCACCGTATCATGAACCGCGCCTAGACTACCGAGTTTATGGGTACACAAGGAACCATGGAAGGTAAGCCACATCCCTCGGCCACGGGGTTCAACACACCATGGGTGTAAGCACACGAAAAAGGAGACCTATAACCTAAAACAAGCGTAAATTTTCTGTTTGTTGTCCGTTCGGGGCATACCTTTTTTCTAGAAAGCTTGCGGCGAGGCCAACATCTGACAAAAAGCAAAATTTAAAGAGTAGAATAGTACATAATTTTATAAAAATTAAATACATCCCTATGGTTGAGATACCGCACTGAGTACCTCCTACTGCTTGCATGTTACATTCAATACAGCGTTGAACTCCATCGCGGTGGAGGACTCGCCCACCATATCATGAACCGCGCTAGACTACTACGTTTATGGGTACTCAAGGAACTATGGAAGGTAACCCACATCATTTGGGCACGCGGTTCATCATACCGTGGATGTAAGCACATGAAAAAGGAGACCTATAACCTAAAACGAGCATAACTTTTGCATCCGTTGTCCGATCGGTGCATACTTTTTTTCTAGAAAGCTTGCGGCGAGGCCAACACCGACAAAAAGCGAAATTCAAAGAGTAGAGTAGTATATAATATTTTACAAAATAAATACTTCCCTATGGTTGAGATATCACCCCGAATGCCTCATACAGCCAGCATGTTACATTCAATACAGCATCAAACTCCATCACGGTGGAGGACTTGCCCACCGTATCATGAACCGCGCCTAGACTACCGAGTTTATGGGTACACAAGGAACCATGGAAGGTAACCCACATCCCTCGGCCACGGGGTTCAACACACCATGGGTGTAAGCACACGAAAAAGGAGACCTATAACCTAAAACAAGCGTAAATTTTCTGTTTGTTGTCCGTTCGGGGCATACCTTTTTTCTAGAAAGCTTGCGGCGAGGCCAACTCTGATAAAAAGCAAAATTTAAAGAGTAGAATAGTACATAATTTTATAAAAATTAAATACATCCCTATGGTTGAGATACCGCACTGAGTACCTCCTACTGCTTGCATGTTACATTCAATACAGCGTTGAACTCCATCGCGGTGGAGGACTCGCCCACCATATCATGAACCGCGCCTAGACTACTACGTTTATGGGTACTCAAGGAACTATGGAAGGTAACCCACATCATTCGGGCATGCGGTTCAACATACCGTGGATGTAAGCACATGAAAAAGGAGACCTATAACCTAAAACGAGCATAACTTTTGCATCCATTGTCCGATCGGTGCATACTTTTTTTTTCTAGAAAGCTTGCAGCGAGGCCAACACCGACAAAAAGCAAAATTCAAAGAGTAGAATAGTATATAATTTTTTACAAAATAAATACTTCCCTATTGTTGAGATATCACTCCGAATAACTCGTACAGCTAGCATGTTACATTCAATACCGCATCAAACTCCATCACGGTGGAGGACTTGCGCACCGTATCATGAACCGCGCCTAGACTACCGAGTTTATGGGCACACAAGGAACCATGGAAGGTAACCCACATCCCTCGGCCACGGGGTTCAACACACCATGGGTGTAAGCACACGAAAAAGGAGACCTATAACCTAAAACAAGCGTAAATTTTCTGTTTGTTGTCCGTCCGGGGCATACCTTTTTTCTAGAAAGCTTGTGGCGAGGCCAACACTGACAAAAAGCAAAATTTAAAGAGTAGAATAGTACATAATTTTATACAAATTAAATACTTCCCTATGGTTGAGATATCGCCCCAAGTACCTCCTACTACTAGCATGTTACATTCAATACAGCGTTGAACTCCATCACGGTGGAGGACTCGCTCACCATATCATGAACCACGCGTACACTACCATGTTTATAGGTACACAAGGAACTATGGAAGGTAACCCACATCATTTGGGCACGCGGTTCATCACACCGTGGACGTAAGCACATGAAAAACGAGACCTATAACCTAAAACGAGCATAACTTTTGCATCCGTTATCCGATCGGTGCATACTTTTTTTCTAGAAAGCTTGCGGCGAGGCCAACACCGACAAAAAGAGAAATTCAAAGAGTAGAGTAGTATATAATATTTTACAAAATAAATACTTCCCTATGGTTGAGATATCACCCCGAATGCCTCATACAGCCAGCATGTTACATTCAATACAGCATCAAACTCCATCACGGTGGAGGACTTGCCCACCGTATCATGAACCGCGCCGAGACTACCGAGTTTATGGGTACACAAGGAACCATGGAAGGTAACCCACATCCCTCGGCCACGGGGTTCAACACACCATGGGTGTAAGCACACGAAAAAGGAGACCTATAACCTAAAACAGGCGTAAATTTTCTGTTTGTTGTCCGTTCGGGGCATACCTTTTTTCTAGAAAGCTTGCGGCGAGGCCAACTCTGATAAAAAGCAAAATTTAAAGAGTAGAATAGTACATAATTTTATAAAAATTAAATACATCCCTATGGTTGAGATACCGCACTGAGTACCTCCTACTGCTTGCATGTTACATTCAATACAGCGTTGAACTCCATCGCGGTGGAGGACTCGCCCACCATATCATGAACCGCGCCTAGACTACTACGTTTATGGGTACTCAAGGAACTATGGAAGGTAACCCACATCATTCGGGCATGCGGTTCAACATACCGTGGATGTAAGCACATGAAAAAGGAGACCTATAACCTAAAACGAGCATAACTTTTGCATCCATTGTCCGATCGGTGCATACTTTTTTTTTCTAGAAAGCTTGCAGCGAGGCCAACACCGACAAAAAGCAAAATTCAAAGAGTAGAATAGTATATAATTTTTTACAAAATAAATACTTCCCTATTGTTGAGATATCACTCCGAATAACTCGTACAGCTAGCATGTTACATTCAATACAGCATCAAACTCCATCACGGTGGAGGACTTGCGCACCGTATCATGAACCGCGCCTAGACTACCGAGTTTATGGGTACACAAGGAACCATGGAAGGTAACCCACATCCCTCGGCCACGGGGTTCAACACACCATGGGTGTAAGCACACGAAAAAGGAGACCTATAACCTAAAACAAGCGTAAATTTTCTGTTTGTTGTCCGTTCCGGGGCATACCTTTTTTCTAGAAAGCTTGTGGCGAGGCCAACACTGACAAAAAGCAAAATTTAAAGAGTAGAATAGTACATAATTTTATACAAATTAAATACTTCCCTATGGTTGAGATATCGCCCCAAGTACCTCCTACTACTAGCATGTTACATTCAATACAGCGTTGAACTCCATCACGGTGGAGGACTCGCTCACCATATCATGAACCACGCGTACACTACCATGTTTATAGGTACACAAGGAACTATGGAAGGTAACCCACATCATTTGGGCACGCGGTTCATCACACCGTGGACTGTAAGCACATGAAAAACGAGACCTATAACCTAAAACGAGCATAACTTTTGCATCCGTTGTCCGATCGGTGCATACTTTTTTTCTAGAAAGCTTGCGGCGAGGCCAACACCGACAAAAAGAGAAATTCAAAGAGTAGAGTAGTATATAATATTTTACAAAATAAATACTTCCCTATGGTTGAGATATCACCCCGAATGCCTCATACAGCCAGCATGTTACATTCAATACAGCATCAAACTCCATCACGGTGGAGGACTTGCCCACCGTATCATGAACCGCGCCGAGACTACCGAGTTTATGGGTACACAAGGAACCATGGAAGGTAACCCACATCCCTCGGCCACGGGGTTCAACACACCATGGGTGTAAGCACACGAAAAAGGAGACCTATAACCTAAAACAGGCGTAAATTTTCTGTTTGTTGTCCGTTCGGGGCATACCTTTTTTCTAGAAAGCTTGTGGCGAGGCCAACACTGACAAAAAGCAAAATTTAAAGAGTAGAATAGTACATAATTTTATAAAAATTAAATACATCCCTATGGTTGAGATACCGCACTGAGTACCTCCTACTACTAGCATGTTACATTCAATACAGCGTTGAACTCCATCACGGTGGAGGACTCGCCCACCATATCATGAACCACGCGTACACTACCACGTTTATAGGTACACAAGGAACTATGGAAGGTAACCCACATCATTCGGGCACTGCGGTTCATCACACCGTGGATGTAAGCACATGAAAAATGAGACCTATAATCCTAAAACGAGCATAACTTTTGCATCCGTTGTCCGATCGGTGCATACTTTTTTTCTAGAAAGCTTGCGGCGAGGCCAACACCGACAAAAAGCGAAATTCAAAGAGTAGAGTAGTATATAATATTTTACAAAATAAATACTTCCCTATGGTTGAGATATCACCCCGAATGCCTCATACAGCCAGCATGTTACATTCAATACAGCATCAAACTCCATCACGGTGGAGGACTTGCCCACCGTATCATGAACCGCGCCTAGACTACCGAGTTTATGGGTACACAAGGAACCATGGAAGGTAACCCACATCCCTCGGCCACGGGGTTCAACACACCATGGGTGTAAGAACACGAAAAAGGAGACCTATAACCTAAAACAGGCGTAAATTTTCTGTTTGTTGTCCGTTCGGGGCATACCTTTTTTCTAGAAAGCTTGCGGCAAGGCCAACACTGACAAAAAGCAAAATTTAAAGAGTAGAATAGTATATAATTTTATAAAAATTAAATACATCCCTATGGTTGAGATACCGCACTGAGTACCTCCTACTGCTTGCATGTTACATTCGATACAGCGTTGAACTCCATCGCGGTGGAGGACTCGCCCACCATATCATGAACCGCGCCTAGACTACTACGTTTATGGGTACTCAAGGAACTATGGAAGGTAACCCACATCATTCGGGCATGCGGTTCATCATACCGTGGATGTAAGCACATTGAAAAAGGAGACCTATAACCTAAAACGAGCATAACTTTTGCATCCATTGTCCGATCGGTGCATACTTTTTTTTCTAGAAAGCTTGCAGCGAGGCCAACACCGACAAAAAGCAAAATTCAAAGAGTAGAATAGTATATAATTTTTTACAAAATAAATACTTCCCTATTGTTGAGATATCACCCCGAATAACTCGTACAGCCAGCATGTTACATTCAATACAGCATCAAACTCCATCACGGTGGAGGACTTGCCCTTCGTATCATGAACCGCGCCTAGACTACCGAGTTTATGGGTACACAAGGAACCATGGAAGGTAACCCACATCCCTCGGCCACGGGGTTCAACACACCATGGGTGTAAGCACACGAAAAAGGAGACCTATAACCTAAAACAAGCGTAAATTTTCTGTTTGTTGTCCGTTCGGGGCATACCTTTTTTCTAGAAAGCTTGTGGCGAGGCTAACACCTGACAAAAAGCAAAATTTAAAGAGTAGAATAGTACATAATTTTATACAAATTAAATACTTCCCTATGGTTGAGATATCGCCCCAAGTACCTCCTACTACTAGCATGTTACATTCAATACAGCGTTGAACTCCATCAGCGGTGGAGGACTCGCCCACCATATCATGAACCACGCGTACACTACCACGTTTATCGGTACACAAGGAACTATGGAAGGTAACCCACATCATTCGGCACGCGGTTCATCACACCGTGGATGTAAGCACATGAAAAACGAGACCTATAACCTAAAACGAGCATAACTTTTGCATCCGTTGTCCGATCGGTGCATACTTTTTTTCTAGAAAGCTTGCGGCGAGGCCAACACCGACAAAAAGCGAAATTCAAAGAGTAGAGTAGTATATAATATTTACAAAATAAATACTTCCCTATGGTTGAGATATCACCCCGAATGCCTCATACAGCCAGCATGTTACATTCAATACAGCATCAAACTCCATCACGGTGGAGGACTTGCCCACCGTATCATGAACCGCACCTAGACTACCGAGTTTATGGGTACACAAGGAACCATGGAAGGTAACCCACATCCCTCGGCCACGGGGTTCAACACACCATGGGTGTAAGCACACGAAAAAGGAGACCTATAACCTAAAACAGGCGTAAATTTTCTGTTTGTTGTCCGTTCGGGGCATACCTTTTTTCTAGAAAGCTTGCGGCGAAGGCCAACACTGACAAAAAGCAAAATTTAAAGAGTAGAATAGTACATAATTTTATAAAAATTAAATACATCCCTATGGTTGAGATACCGCACTGAGTACCTCCTACTGCTTGCATGTTACATTCGATACAGCGTTGAACTCCATCGCGGTGGAGGACTCGCCCACCATATCATGAACCGCGCCTAGACTACTACGTTTATGGGTACTCAAGGAACTATGGAAGGTAACCCACATCATTCGGGCATGCGGTTCATCATACCGTGGATGTAAGCACATGAAAAAGGAGACCTATAACCTAAAACGAGCATAACTTTTGCATCCATTGTCCGATCGGTGCATACTTTTTTTCTAGAAAGCTTGCAGCGAGGCCAACACCGACAAAAAGCAAAATTCAAAGAGTAGAATAGTATATAATTTTTTACAAAATAAATACTTCCCTATTGTTGAGATATCACTCCGAATAACTCGTACAGCTAGCATGTTACATTCAATACAGCATCAAACTCCATCACGGTGGAGGACTTGCGCACCGTATCATGAACCGCGCCTAGACTACCGAGTTTATGGGTCACACAAGGAACCATGGAAGGTAACCCACATCCCTCGGCCACGGGGTTCAACACACCATGGGTGTAAGCACACGAAAAAGGAGACCTATAACCTAAAACAAGCGTAAATTTTCTGTTTGTTGTCCGTTCCGGGGCATACCTTTTTTCTAGAAAGCTTGTGGCGAGGCCAACACTGACAAAAAGCAAAATTTAAAGAGTAGAATAGTACATAATTTTATACAAATTAAATACTTCCCTATGGTTGAGATATCGCCCCAAGTACCTCCTACTACTAGCATGTTACATTCAATACAGCGTTGAACTCCATCACGGTGGAGGACTCGCCCACCATATCATGAACCACGCGTACACTACCACGTTTATAGGTACACAAGGAACTATGGAAGGTAACCCACATCATTTGGGCACGCGGTTCATCACACCGTGGATGTAAGCACATGAAAAACGAGACCTATAACCTAAAACGAGCATAACTTTTGCATCCGTTGTCCGATCGGTGCATACTTTTTTTCTAGAAAGCTTGCGGCGAGGCCAACACCGACAAAAAGAGAAATTCAAAGAGTAGAGTAGTATATAATATTTTACAAAATAAATACTTCCCTATGGTTGAGATATCACCCCGAATGCCTCATACAGCCAGCATGTTACATTCAATACAGCATCAAACTCCATCACGGTGGAGGACTTGCCCACCGTATCATGAACCGCGCCGAGACTACCGAGTTTATGGGTACACAAGGAACCATGGAAGGTAACCCACATCCCTCGGCCACGGGGTTCAACACACCATGGGTGTAAGCACACGAAAAAGGAGACCTATAACCTAAAACAGGCGTAAATTTTCTGTTTGTTGTCCGTTCGGGGCATACCTTTTTTCTAGAAAGCTTGTGGCGAGGCCAACACTGACAAAAAGCAAAATTTAAAGAGTAGAATAGTACATAATTTTATACAAATTAAATACTTCCCTATGGTTGAGATATCGCCCCAAGTACCTCCTACTACTAGCATGTTACATTCAATACAGCGTTGAACTCCATCACGGTGGAGGACTCGCCCACCATATCATGAACCACGCGTACACTACCACGTTTATAGGTACACAAGGAACTATGGAAGGTAACCCACATCATTCGGGCACGCGGTTCATCACACCGTGGATGTAAGCACATGAAAAATGAGACCTATATCCTAAAACGAGCATAACTTTTGCATCCGTTGTCCGATCGGTGCATACTTTTTTTTCTAGAAAGCTTGCGGCGAGGCCAACACCGACAAAAAGCGAAATTCAAAGAGTAGAGTAGTATATAATATTTTACAAAATAAATACTTCCCTATGGTTGAGATATCACCCCGAATGCCTCATACAGCCAGCATGTTACATTCAATACAGCATCAAACTCCATCACGGTGGAGGACTTGCCCACCGTATCATGAACCGCGCCGAGACTACCGAGTTTATGGGTACACAAGGAACCATGGAAGGTAACCCACATCCCTCGGCCACGGGGTTCAACACACCATGGGTGTAAGCACACGAAAAAGGAGACCTATAACCTAAAACAGGCGTAAATTTTCTGTTTGTTGTCCGTTCGGGGCATACCTTTTTTCTAGAAAGCTTGCGGCGAGGCCAACACTGACAAAAAGCAAAATTTAAAGAGTAGAATAGTATATAATTTTATAAAAATTAAATACATCCCTATGGTTGAGATACCGCACTGAGTACCTCCTACTGCTTGCATGTTACATTCGATACAGCGTTGAACTCCATCGCGGTGGAGGACTCGCCCACCATATCATGAACCGCGCCTAGACTACTACGTTTATGGGTACTCAAGGAACTATGGAAGGTAACCCACATCATTCGGGCATGCGGTTCATCATACCGTGGATGTAAGCACATGAAAAAGGAGACCTATAACCTAAAACGAGCATAACTTTTGCATCCAGTTGTCCGATCGGTGCATACTTTTTTTTCTAGAAAGCTTGCAGGCGAGGCCAACACCGACAAAAAGCGAAATTCAAAGAGTAGAATAGTATATAATTTTTACAAAATAAATACTTCCCTATGGTTGAGATATCACCCCGAATACTCGTACAGCCAGCATGTTACATTCAATACAGCATCAAACTCCATCACGGTGGAGGACTTGCCACTCGTATCATGAACCGCGCCTAGACTACCGAGTTTATGGGTACACAAGGAACCATGGAAGGTAACCCACATCCCTCGGCCACGGGGTTCAACACACCATGGGTGTAAGCACACGAAAAAGGAGACCTATAACCTAAAACAAGGCGTAAATTTTCTGTTTGTTGTCCGTTCGGGGCATACCTTTTTTCTAGAAAGCTTGTGGCGAGGCCAACACTGACAAAAAGCAAAATTTAAAGAGTAGAATAGTACATAATTTTATACAAATTAAATACATTCCCTATGGTTGAGATACCGCACTGAGTACCTCCTACTACTAGCATGTTACATTCAATACAGCGTTGAACTCCATCGCGGTGGAGGACTCGCCCACCATATCATGAACCCGCGCTAGACTACTACGTTTATCGGTACATCAAGGAACTATGGAAGGTAACCCACATCATTCGGGCATGCGGTTCATCACTACCGTGGATGTAAGCACATGAAAAAGGAGACCTATAACCTAAAACGAGCATAACTTTTGCATCCATTGTCCGATCGGTGCATACTTTTTTTTCTAGAAAGCTTGCAGGCGAGGCCAACACCGACAAAAAGCGAAATTCAAAGAGTAGAAGTAGTATATAATTTTTTACAAAATAAATACTTCCCTATTGTTGAGATATCACCCCGAATAACTCGTACAGCCAGCATGTTACATTCAATACAGCATCAAACTCCATCACGGTGGAGGACTTGCCCTTCGTATCATGAACCGCGCCTAGACTACCGAGTTTATGGGTACACAAGGAACCATGGAAGGTAACCCACATCCCTCGGCCACGGGGTTCAACACACCATGGGTGTAAGCACACGAAAAAGGAGACCTATAACCTAAAACAAGCGTAAATTTTCTGTTTGTTGTCCGTTCGGGGCATACCTTTTTTCTAGAAAGCTTGTGGCGAGGCTAACACCTGACAAAAAGCAAAATTTAAAGAGTAGAATAGTACATAATTTTATACAAATTAAATACTTCCCTATGGTTGAGATATCGCCCCAAGTACCTCCTACTACTAGCATGTTACATTCAATACAGCGTTGAACTCCATCGCGGTGGAGGACTCGCCCACCATATCATGAACCACGCGTACACTACCACGTTTATAGGTACACAAGGAACTATGGAAGGTAACCCACATCATTCGGGCACGCGGTTCATCACACCGTGGATGTAAGCACATGAAAAACGAGACCTATAACCTAAAACGAGCATAACTTTTGCATCCGTTGTCCGATCGGTGCATACTTTTTTTCTAGAAAGCTTGCGGCGAGGCCAACACCGACAAAAAGCGAAATTCAAAGAGTAGAGTAGTATATAATATTTTACAAAATAAATACTTCCCTATGGTTGAGATATCACCCCGAATGCCTCATACAGCCAGCATGTTACATTCAATACAGCATCAAACTCCATCACGGTGGAGGACTTGCCCACCGTATCATGAACCGCGCCTAGACTACCGAGTTTATGGGTACACAAGGAACCATGGAAGGTAACCCACATCCCTCGGCCACGGGGTTCAACACACCATGGGTGTAAGCACACGAAAAAGGAGACCTATAACCTAAAACAGGCGTAAATTTTCTGTTTGTTGTCCGTTCGGGGCATACCTTTTTTCTAGAAAGCTTGCGGCGAGGCCAACACTGACAAAAAGCAAAATTTAAAGAGTAGAATAGTACATAATTTTATAAAAATTAAATACATCCCTATGGTTGAGATACCGCACTGAGTACCTCCTACTGCTTGCATGTTACATTCGATACAGCGTTGAACTCCATCGCGGTGGAGGACTCGCCCACCATATCATGAACCGCGCCTAGACTACTACGTTTATGGGTACTCAAGGAACTATGGAAGGTAACCCACATCATTCGGGCATGCGGTTCATCATACCGTGGATGTAAGCACATGAAAAAGGAGACCTATAACCTAAAACGAGCATAACTTTTGCATCCATTGTCCGATCGGTGCATACTTTTTTTTCTAGAAAGCTTGCAGCGAGGCCAACACCGACAAAAAGCAAAATTCAAAGAGTAGAATAGTATATAATTTTTTACAAAATAAATACTTCCCTATTGTTGAGATATCACCCCGAATAACTCGTACAGCCAGCATGTTACATTCAATACAGCATCAAACTCCATCACGGTGGAGGACTTGCGCACCGTATCATGAACCGCGCCTAGACTACCGAGTTTATGGGTACACAAGGAACCATGGAAGGTAACCCACATCCCTCGGCCACGGGGTTCAACACACCATGGGTGTAAGCACACGAAAAAGGAGACCTATAACCTAAAACAAGCGTAAATTTTCTGTTTGTTGTCCGTCGGGGCATACCTTTTTTCTAGAAAGCTTGTGGCGAGGCCAACACTGACAAAAAGCAAAATTTAAAGAGTAGAATAGTACATAATTTTATACAAATTAAATACTTCCCTATGGTTGAGATATC
Source organism: Eleusine coracana subsp. coracana (assembly GCA_032690845.1). Taxonomy (NCBI): domain Eukaryota; kingdom Viridiplantae; phylum Streptophyta; class Magnoliopsida; order Poales; family Poaceae; genus Eleusine; species Eleusine coracana. The sequence continues at coordinate 31,272 of MU847457.1, read as the reverse complement.
GCCCCAAGTACCTCCTACTACTAGCATGTTACATTCAATACAGCGTTGAACTCCATCACGGTGGAGGACTCGCCCACCATATCATGAACCACGCGTACACTACCATGTTTATAGGTACACAAGGAACTATGGAAGGTAACCCACATCATTCGGGCATGCGGTTCATCACACCGTGGATGTAAGCACATGAAAAACGAGACCTATAACCTAAAACGAGCATAACTTTTGCATCCGTTGTCCGATCGGTGCATACTTTTTTTCTAGAAAGCTTGCGGCGAGGCCAACACCGACAAAAAGCGAAATTCAAAGAGTAGAGTAGTATATAATATTTTACAAAATAAATACTTCCCTATGGTTGAGATATCACCCCGAATGCCTCATACAGCCAGCATGTTACATTCAATACAGCATCAAACTCCATCACGGTGGAGGACTTGCCCACCGTATCATGAACCGCGCCTAGACTACCGAGTTTATGGGTACACAAGGAACCATGGAAGGTAACCCACATCCCTCGGCCACGGGGTTCAACACACCATGGGTGTAAGCACACGAAAAAGGAGACCTATAACCTAAAACAGGCGTAAATTTTCTGTTTGTTGTCCGTTCGGGGCATACCTTTTTTCTAGAAAGCTTGCGGCGAGGCCAACACTGACAAAAAGCAAAATTTAAAGAGTAGAATAGTACATAATTTTATAAAAATTAAATACATCCCTATGGTTGAGATACCGCACTGAGTACCTCCTACTGCTTGCATGTTACATTCGATACAGCGTTGAACTCCATCGCGGTGGAGGACTCGCCCACCATATCATGAACCGCGCCTAGACTACTACGTTTATGGGTACTCAAGGAACTATGGAAGGTAACCCACATCATTCGGGCATGCGGTTCATCATACCGTGGATGTAAGCACATGAAAAAGGAGACCTATAACCTAAAACGAGCATAACTTTTGCATCCATTGTCCGATCGGTGCATACTTTTTTTTTCTAGAAAGCTTGCAGCGAGGCCAACACCGACAAAAAGCAAAATTCAAAGAGTAGAATAGTATATAATTTTTTACAAAATAAATACTTCCCTATTGTTGAGATATCACCCCGAATAACTCGTACAGCCAGCATGTTACATTCAATACAGCATCAAACTCCATCACGGTGGAGGACTTGCCCTTCGTATCATGAACCGCGCCTAGACTACCGAGTTTATGGGTACACAAGGAACCATGGAAGGTAACCCACATCCCTCGGCCACGGGGTTCAACACACCATGGGTGTAAGCACACGAAAAAGGAGACCTATAACCTAAAACAAGCGTAAATTTTCTGTTTGTTGTCCGTTCGGGGCATACCTTTTTTCTAGAAAGCTTGTGGCGAGGCCAACACTGACAAAAAGCAAAATTTAAAGAGTAGAATAGTACATAATTTTATACAAATTAAATACTTCCCTATGGTTGAGATATCGCCCCAAGTACCTCCTACTACTAGCATGTTACATTCAATACAGCGTTGAACTCCATCACGGTGGAGGACTCGCCCACCATATCATGAACCACGCGTACACTACCACGTTTATAGGTACACAAGGAACTATGGAAGGTAACCCACATCATTCGGGCACGCGGTTCATCACACCGTGGATGTAAGCACATGAAAAACGAGACCTATAACCTAAAACGAGCATAACTTTTGCATCCGTTGTCCGATCGGTGCATACTTTTTTTCTAGAAAGCTTGCGGCGAGGCCAACACCGACAAAAAGCGAAATTCAAAGAGTAGAGTAGTATATAATATTTTACAAAATAAATACTTCCCTATGGTTGAGATATCACCCCGAATGCCTCATACAGCCAGCATGTTACATTCAATACAGCATCAAACTCCATCACGGTGGAGGACTTGCCCACCGTATCATGAACCGCGCCTAGACTACCGAGTTTATGGGTACACAAGGAACCATGGAAGGTAACCCACATCCCTCGGCCACGGGGTTCAACACACCATGGGTGTAAGCACACGAAAAAGGAGACCTATAACCTAAAACAGGCGTAAATTTTCTGTTTGTTGTCCGTTCGGGGCATACCTTTTTTCTAGAAAGCTTGCGGCGAGGCCAACACTGACAAAAAGCAAAATTTAAAGAGTAGAATAGTACATAATTTTATAAAAATTAAATACATCCCTATGATTGAGATACCGCACTGAGTACCTCCTACTGCTTGCATGTTACATTCGATACAGCGTTGAACTCCATCGCGGTGGAGGACTCGCCCACCATATCATGAACCGCGCCTAGACTACTACGTTTATGGGTACTCAAGGAACTATGGAAGGTAACCCACATCATTCGGGCATGCGGTTCATCATACCGTGGATGTAAGCACATGAAAAAGGAGACCTATAACCTAAAACGAGCATAACTTTTGCATCCATTGTCCGATCGGTGCATACTTTTTTTTTCTAGAAAGCTTGCAGCGAGGCCAACACCGACAAAAAGCAAAATTCAAAGAGTAGAATAGTATATAATTTTTTACAAAATAAATACTTCCCTATTGTTGAGATATCACCCCGAATAACTCGTACAGCCAGCATGTTACATTCAATACAGCATCAAACTCCATCACGGTGGAGGACTTGCCCTTCGTATCATGAACCGCGCCTAGACTACCGAGTTTATGGGTACACAAGGAACCATGGAAGGTAACCCACATCCCTCGGCCACGGGGTTCAACACACCATGGGTGTAAGCACATGAAAAAGGAGACCTATAACCTAAAACAAGCGTAAATTTTCTGTTTGTTGTCCGTTCGGGGCATACCTTTTTTCTAGAAAGCTTGTGGCGAGGCCAACACCTGACAAAAAGCAAAATTTAAAGAGTAGAATAGTACATAATTTTATACAAATTAAATACTTCCCTATGGTTGAGATATCGCCCCAAGTACCTCCTACTACTAGCATGTTACATTCAATACAGCGTTGAACTCCATCACGGTGGAGGACTCGCCCACCATATCATGAACCACGCGTACACTACCACGTTTATAGGTACACAAGGAACTATGGAAGGTAACCCACATCATTCGGGCACGCGGTTCATCACACCGTGGATGTAAGCACATGAAAAACGAGACCTATAACCTAAAACGAGCATAACTTTTGCATCCGTTGTCCGATCGGTGCATACTTTTTTTCTAGAAAGCTTGCGGCGAGGCCAACACCGACAAAAAGCGAAATTCAAAGAGTAGAGTAGTATATAATATTTTACAAAATAAATACTTCCCTATGGTTGAGATATCACCCCGAATGCCTCATACAGCCAGCATGTTACATTCAATACAGCATCAAACTCCATCACGGTGGAGGACTTGCCCACCGTATCATGAACCGCGCCTAGACTACCGAGTTTATGGGTACACAAGGAACCATGGAAGGTAACCCACATCCCTCGGCCACGGGGTTCAACACACCATGGGTGTAAGCACACTGAAAAAGGAGACCTATAACCTAAAACAAGCGTAAATTTTCTGTTTGTTGTCCGTTCGGGGCATACCTTTTTTCTAGAAAGCTTGTGGCGAGGCCAACACTGACAAAAAGCAAAATTTAAAGAGTAGAATAGTACATAATTTTATACAAATTAAATACTTCCCTATGGTTGAGATATCCGCACTAAGTACCTCCTACTACTAGCATGTTACATTCAATACAGCGTTGAACTCCATCACGGTGGAGGACTCGCCCACCATATCATGAACCACGCGTACACTACCACGTTTATAGGTACACAAGGAACTATGGAAGGTAACCCACATCATTCGGGCACGCGGTTCATCACACCGTGGATGTAAGCACATGAAAAACGAGACCTATAACCTAAAACGAGCATAACTTTTGCATCCGTTGTCCGATCGGTGCATACTTTTTTTCTAGAAAGCTTGCGGCGAGGCCAACACCGACAAAAAGCGAAATTCAAAGAGTAGAGTAGTATATAATATTTTACAAAATAAATACTTCCCTATGGTTGAGATATCACCCCGAATAGCCTCATACAGCCAGCATGTTACATTCAATACAGCATCAAACTCCATCACGGTGGAGGACTTGCCCACCGTATCATGAACCTGCGCCTAGACTACCGAGTTTATGGGTACACAAGGAACCATGGAAGGTAACCCACATCCCTCGGCCACGGGGTTCAACACACCATAGGTGTAAGCACACGAAAAAGGAGACCTATAACCTAAAACAGGCGTAAATTTTCTATTTGTTGTCCGTTCAGGGCATACTTTTTTTCTAGAAAGCTTGCGGCGAGGCCAACACTGACAAAAAGCGAAATTTCAAAGAGTAGAATAGTACATAATTTTATAAAAATTAAATACATCCCTATGGTTGAGATACCGCACTGAGTACCTCCTACTGCTTGCATGTTACGTTCAATACAGCGTTGAACTCCATCGCGGTGGAGGACTCGCCCACCATATCATGAACCGCGCCTAGACTACTACGTTTATGGGTACTCAAGGAACTATGGAAGGTAACCCACATCATTCGGGCATGCGGTTCATCATACCGTGGATGTAAGCACATTGAAAAAGGAGACCTATAACCTAAAACGAGCATAACTTTTGCATCCATTGTCCGATCGGTGCATACTTTTTTTTCTAGAAAGCTTGCAGCGAGGCCAACACCGACAAAAAGCAAAATTCAAAGAGTAGAATAGTATATAATTTTTTACAAAATAAATACTTCCCTATTGTTGAGATATCACCCCGAATAACTCGTACAGCCAGCATGTTACATTCAATACAGCATCAAACTCCATCACGGTGGAGGACTTGCCCTTCGTATCATGAACCGCGCCTAGACTACCGAGTTTATGGGTACACAAGGAACCATGGAAGGTAACCCACATCCCTCGGCCACGGGGTTCAACACACCATGGGTGTAAGCACATGAAAAAGGAGACCTATAACCTAAAACAAGCGTAAATTTTCTGTTTGTTGTCCGTTCGGGGCATACCTTTTTTCTAGAAAGCTTGTGGCGAGGCCAACACTGACAAAAAGCAAAATTTAAAGAGTAGAATAGTACATAATTTTATACAAATTAAATACTTCCCTATGGTTGAGATATCGCCCCAAGTACCTCCTACTACTAGCATGTTACATTCAATACAGCGTTGAACTCCATCACGGTGGAGGACTCGCCCACCATATCATGAACCGCGCCTAGACTACCTACGTTTATGGGTACACAAGGAACTATGGAAGGTAACCCACATCATTCGGGCACGCGGTTCATCACACCGTGGATGTAAGCACATGAAAAAGGAGACCTATAACCTAAAACGAGCATAACTTTTGCATCCGTTGTCCGATCGGTGCATACTTTTTTTTCTAGAAAGCTTGCGGCGAGGCCAACACCGACAAAAAGCAAAATTCAAAGAGTAGAATAGTATATAATTTTTACAAAATAAATACTTCCCTATGGTTGAGATATCACCCCGAATACCTCATACAGCCAGCATGTTACATTCAATACAGCATCAAACTCCATCACGGTGGAGGACTTGCCCACCGTATCATGAACCGCGCCTAGACTACCGAGTTTATGGGTACACAAGGAACCATGGAAGGTAACCCACATCCCTCGGCCACGGGGTTCAACACACCATGGGTGTAAGCACACGAAAAAGGAGACCTATAACCTAAAACAAGCGTAAATTTTCTGTTTGTTGTCCGTTCGGGGCATACCTTTTTTCTAGAAAGCTTGTGGCGAGGCCAACACTGACAAAAAGCAAAATTTAAAGAGTAGAATAGTACATAATTTTATACAAATTAAATACTTCCCTATGGTTGAGATACCGCACCGAGTACCTCCTACTACTAGCATGTTACATTCAATACAGCGTTGAACTCCATCACGGTGGAGGACTCGCCCACCATATCATGAACCACGCGTACACTACCACGTTTATAGGTACACAAGGAACTATGGAAGGTAACCCACATCATTCGGGCACTGCGGTTCATCACACCGTGGATGTAAGCACATGAAAAACGAGACCTATAACCTAAAACGAGCATAACTTTTGCATCCGTTGTCCGATCGGTGCATACTTTTTTTCTAGAAAGCTTGCGGCGAGGCCAACACCGACAAAAAGCGAAATTCAAAGAGTAGAGTAGTATATAATATTTTACAAAATAAATACTTCCCTATGGTTGAGATATCACCCCGAATGCCTCATACAGCCAGCATGTTACATTCAATACAGCATCAAACTCCATCACGGTGGAGGACTTGCCCACCGTATCATGAACCGCGCCTAGACTACCGAGTTTATGGGTACACAAGGAACCATGGAAGGTAACCCACATCCCTCGGCCACGGGGTTCAACACACCATGGGTGTAAGCACACGAAAAAGGAGACCTATAACCTAAAACAGGCGTAAATTTTCTGTTTGTTGTCCGTTCGGGGCATACCTTTTTTCTAGAAAGCTTGCGGCGAGGCCAACACTGACAAAAAGCAAAATTTAAAGAGTAGAATAGTACATAATTTTATAAAAATTAAATACTTCCCTATGGTTGAGATATCGCCCTGAGTACCTCCTACTGCTAGCATGTTACATTCAATACAGCGTTGAACTCCATCACGGTGGAGGACTCGCCCACCATATCATGAACCGCGCCTAGACTACTACGTTTATGGGTACACAAGGAACTATGGAAGGTAACCCACATCATTCGGGCACGCGGTTCATCACACCGTGGATGTAAGCACATGAAAAAGGAGACCTATAACCTAAAACGAGCATAACTTTTGCATCCGTTGTCCGATCGGTGCATACTTTTTTTTCTAGAAAGCTTGCGGCGAGGCCAACACCGACAAAAAGCAAAATTCAAAGAGTAGAATAGTATATAATTTTTACAAAATAAATACTTCCCTATGGTTGAGATATCACCCCGAATACCTCCTACAGCCAGCATGTTACATTCAATACAGCATCAAACTCCATCACGGTGGAGGACTTGCCCCTCGTATCATGAACCGCGCCTAGACTACCGAGTTTATGGGTACACAAGGAACCATGGAAGGTAACCCACATCCCTCGGCCACGGGGTTCAACACACCATGGGTGTAAGCACACGAAAAAGGAGACCTATAACCTAAAACAAGCGTAAATTTTCTGTTTGTTGTCCGTTCGGGGCATACCTTTTTTCTAGAAAGCTTGTGGCGAGGCCAACACTGACAAAAAGCAAAATTTAAAGAGTAGAATAGTACATAATTTTATACAAATTAAATACTTCCCTATGGTTGAGATATCGCCCCAAGTACCTCCTACTACTAGCATGTTACATTCAATACAGCGTTGAACTCCATCACGGTGGAGGACTCGCCCACCATATCATGAACCACGCGTACACTACCACGTTTATAGGTACACAAGGAACTATGGAAGGTAACCCACATCATTCGGGCACGCGGTTCATCATACCGTGGATGTAATCACATGAAAAAGGAGACCTATAACCTAAAACGAGCATAACTTTTGCATCCGTTGTCTGATCGGTGCATACTTTTTTTTTTCTAGAAAGCTTGCAGCGAGGCCAACACCGACAAAAAGTGAAATTCAAGGAGTAGAATAGTATATAATATTTTTCAAAATAAATACTTCCCTATGGTTGAGATATCACCCCGAATACCTCATACAGCTAGCATGTTACATTCAATACAGTATCAAACTCCGTCGCGGTGGAGGACTCACCCACCGTATCATGAACCGCGCCTAGACTACCGTGTTTATGGGTACACAAGGAACCATGGAAGATAACCCACATCCCTCGGTCACGTGTTTCAGCTCACCATGGGTGTAAGCACACGAAAAAGGAGACCTATAACATAAAACAAGTGTAAATTTTACGTTCGTTGTCTGTTCGGGGCATACTTTTTTTCTAGAGAGCTTGCAGCGAGGCCAACACTGACAAAAAGCAAAATTTAAAGAGTAGAATAGTACATAATTTTATACAAATTAAATACTTCCCTATGGTTGAGATACCGCACCGAGTACCTCCTACTGCTAGCATGTTACATTCAATACAGCGTTGAACTCCATCGCGGTGGAGGACTCGCCCACCATATCATGAACCGCGCCTAGACTACTACAGTTTATGGGTACTCAAGGAACTATGGAAGGTAACCCACATCATTCGGGCATGCGGTTCATCATACCGTGGATGTAAGCACATGAAAAAGGAGACCTATAACCTAAAACGAGCATAACTTTTGCATCCGTTGTCCGATCGGTGCATACTTTTTTTCTAGAAAGCTTGCGGCGAGGCCAACACCGACAAAAAGCGAAATTCAAAGAGTAGAGTAGTATATAATATTTTACAAAATAAATACTTCCCTATGGTTGAGATATCACCCCGAATGCCTCATACAGCCAGCATGTTACATTCAATACAGCATCAAACTCCATCACGGTGGAGGACTTGCCCACCGTATCATGAACCGCGCCTAGACTACCGAGTTTATGGGTACACAAGGAACCATGGAAGGTAACCCACATCCCTCGGCCACGGGGTTCAACACACCATGGGTGTAAGCACACGAAAAAGGAGACCTATAACCTAAAACAAGCGTAAATTTTCTGTTTGTTGTCCGTTCGGGGCATACCTTTTTTCTAGAAAGCTTGCGGCGAGGCCAACACTGACAAAAAGCAAAATTTAAAGAGTAGAATAGTACATAATTTTATAAAAATTAAATACATCCCTATGGTTGAGATACCACACTGAGTACCTCCTACTGCTTGCATGTTACATTCAATACAGCGTTGAACTCCATCGCGGTGGAGGACTCGCCCACCATATCATGAACCGCGCCTAGACTACTACGTTTATGGGTACTCAAGGAACTATGGAAGGTAACCCACATCATTCGGGCATGCGGTTCATCATACCGTGGATGTAAGCACATTGAAAAAGGAGACCTATAACCTAAAACGAGCATAACTTTTGCATCCATTGTCCGATCGGTGCATACTTTTTTTTCTAGAAAGCTTGCAGCGAGGCCAACACCGACAAAAAGCAAAATTCAAAGAGTAGAATAGTATATAATTTTTTACAAAATAAATACTTCCCTATTGTTGAGATATCACCCCGAATAACTCGTACAGCCAGCATGTTACATTCAATACAGCATCAAACTCCATCACGGTGGAGGACTTGCCCTTCGTATCATGAACCGCGCCTAGACTACCGAGTTTATGGGTACACAAGGAACCATGGAAGGTAACCCACATCCCTCGGCCACGGGGTTCAACACACCATGGGTGTAAGCACACGAAAAAGGAGACCTATAACCTAAAACAAGCGTAAATTTTCTGTTTGTTGTCCGTTCGGGGCATACCTTTTTTCTAGAAAGCTTGTGGCGAGGCCAACACTGACAAAAAGCAAAATTTAAAGAGTAGAATAGTACATAATTTTATACAAATTAAATACTTCCCTATGGTTGAGATATTGCCCCAAGTACCTCCTACTACTAGCATGTTACGTTCAATACAGCGTTGAACTCCATCACGGTGGAGGACTCGCCCACCATATCATGAACCACGCGTACACTACCACGTTTATAGGTACACAAGGAACTATGGAAGGTAACCCACATCATTCGGGCACGCGGTTCATCACACCGTGGATGTAAGCACATGAAAAACGAGACCTATAACCTAAAACGAGCATAACTTTTGCATCCGTTGTCCGATCGGTGCATACTTTTTTTCTAGAAAGCTTGCGGCGAGGCCAACACCGACAAAAAGCGAAATTCAAAGAGTAGAGTAGTATATAATATTTTACAAAATAAATACTTCCCTATGGTTGAGATATCACCCCGAATGCCTCATACAGCCAGCATGTTACATTCAATACAGCATCAAACTCCATCACGGTGGAGGACTTGCCCACCGTATCATGAACTGCGCCTAGACTACCGAGTTTATGGGTACACAAGGAACCATGGAAGGTAACCCACATCCCTCGGCCACGGGGTTCAACACACCATGGGTGTAAGCACACGAAAAAGGAGACCTATAACCTAAAACAGGCGTAAATTTTCTATTTGTTGTCCGTTCAGGGCATACTTTTTTTTCTAGAAAGCTTGCGGCGAGGCCAACACTGACAAAAAGCGAAATTCAAAGAGTAGAATAGTACATAATTTTATAAAAATTAAATACATCCCTATGGTTGAGATACCGCACTGAGTACCTCCTACTGCTTGCATGTTACGTTCAATACAGCGTTGAACTCCATCGCGGTGGAGGACTCGCCCACCATATCATGAACCGCGCCTAGACTACTACAGTTTATGGGTACCCAAGGAACTATGGAAGGTAACCCACATCATTTGGGCACGCGGATCATCATACCGTGGATGTAAGCACATGAAAAAGGAACCTATAATCTAAAACGAGCATAACTTTTGCATCCGTTGTCCGATCGGTGCATACTTTTTTTTTCTAGAAAGCTTGCAGCGAGGCCAACACCGACAAAAAGCAAATTCAAAGAGTAGAATAGTATATAATTTTTTACAAAATAAATACTTCCCTATTGTTGAGATATCACCCCGAATAACTCGTACAGCCAGCATGTTACATTCAATACAGCATCAAACTCCATCACGGTGGAGGACTTGCCCTTGTATCATGAACCGCGCCTAGACTACCGAGTTTATGGGTACACAAGGAACCATGGAAGGTAACCCACATCCCTCGGCCACGGGGTTCAACACACCATGGGTGTAAGCACATGAAAAAGGAGACCTATAACCTAAAACAAGCGTAAATTTTCTGTTTGTTGTCCGTTCGGGGCATACCTTTTTTCTAGAAAGCTTGTGGCGAGGCCAACACTGACAAAAAGCAAAATTTAAAGAGTAGAATAGTACATAATTTTATACAAATTAAATACTTCCCTATGGTTGAGATATTGCCCCAAGTACCTCCTACTGCTAGCATGTACATTTAATACAGCGTTGAACTCCATCGCGGTGGAGGACTCGCCCACCATATCATGAACCGCGCCTAGACTACTACGTTTATGGGTACTCAAGGAACTATGGAAGGTAACCCACATCATTCGGGTACGCGGTTCATCATACCGTGGATGTACGCACATGAAAAAGGAGACCTATAACCTAAAACGAGCGTAACTTTTGCATCCGTTGTCCGATCGGTGCATACTTTTTTTTTAGAAAGCTTGCGGCGAGGCCAACACCGACAAAAAGCAAAATTCAAAGAGTAGAATAGTATATAATTTTTTACAAAATAAATACTTCCCTATTGTTGAGATATCACCCCGAATAGCTCGTACTGCCAGCATGTTACATTCAATACAGCATCAAACTCCATCGCGGTGGAGGACTCGGCCACCGTATCATGAACCGCGCCTAGACTACCGAGTTTATAGGTACACAAGGAACCATGGAAGGTAACCCACATCCCTCGGCCACACGGTTCAGCACACCATGGGTGTAAGCACACGAAAAAGGAGACCTATAACCTAAAACAAGCGTAAATTTTGCGTTCGTTGTCCGTTCAGGGCATACTTTTTTTCAAGAAAGCTTGCGGCGAGGCCAACACTGACAAAAAGCAAAATTCAAAGAGTAGAATAGTACATAATTTTATAAAAATTAAATACATCCCTATGGTTGAGATACCGCACTGAGTACCTCCTACTGCTTGCATGTTACGTTCAATACAGCGTTGAACTCCATCGCGGTGGAGGACTCGCCCACCATATCATGAACCGCGCCTAGACTACTACGTTTATGGGTACTCAAGGAACTATGGAAGGTAACCCACATCATTTGGGCACGTGGATCATCATACCGTGGATGTAAGCACATGAAAAAGGAGACCTATAACCTAAAACGAGCATAACTTTTGCATCCGTTGTCCGATCGGTGCATACTTTTTTTTCTAGAAAGCTTGCGGCGAGGCCAACACCGACAAAAAGCGAAATTCAAAGACTAGAGTAGTATATAATATTTTACAAAATAAATACTTCCCTATGATTGAGATATCACTCCGAATTCCTCATACAGCCAGCATGTTACATTCAATACAGCATCAAGTGGAGGACTCGCCCACTGTATCATGAACCGCGCCTAGACTACCGAGTTTATAGGTACACAAGGAACCATGGAAGGTAACCCACATCCCTCGGCCACGCGGTTCAGCACACCATGGGTGTAAGCACATGAAAAAGGAGACCTATAACCTAAAACAAGCGTAAATTTTGCGTTCGTTGTCCGTTCAGGGCATACTTTTTTTCAAGAAAGCTTGCGGCGAGGCCAACACTGACAAAAAGCAAAATTCAAAGAGTAGAATAGTACATAATTTTATAAAAATTAAATACATCCCTATGGTTGAGATACCGCACTGAGTACCTCCTACTGCTTGCATGTTACGTTCAATACAGCGTTGAACTCCATCGCGGTGGAGGACTCGCCCACCATATCATGAACCGCGCCTAGACTACTACGTTTATGGGTACTCAAGGAACTATGGAAGGTAACCCACATCATTCGGGCACGCGGTTCATCATACCGTGGATGTAAGCACATGAAAAAGGAGACCTATAACCTAAAACGAGCATAACTTTTGCATCCGTTGTCCGATCGGTGCATACTTTTTTTTCTAGAAAGCTTGCGGCGAGGCCAACACCGACAAAAAGCAAAATTCAAAGAGTAGAATAGTATATAATTTTTTACAAAATAAATACTTCCCTATTGTTGAGATATCACCCGAATACCTCGTACAGCCAGCATGTTACATTCAATACAGCATCAAACTCCATCACGGTGGAGGACTCGCCCACTCGTATCATGAACCGCGCCTAGACTACCGAGTTTATGGGTACACAAGGAACCATGGAAGGTAACCCACATCCCTCGGCCACGGGGTTCAACACACCATGGGTGTAAGCACACGAAAAAGGAGACCTATAACCTAAAACAAGCGTAAATTTTCTGTTCGTTGTCCGTTCGGGGCATACTTTTTTCTAGAAAGCTTGCGGCGAGGCCAACACTGACAAAAAGCAAAATTCAAAGAGTAGAATAGTATATAACTTTATAGAAAATAAATACTTCCTTATGGTTGAGATACCGCACTGAGTACCTCCTACTGCTAGCATGCTACATTCAATATAGCTTTGAACTCCATCGCGGTGGAGGACTCGCCCACCATATCATGAACCGTGCCTAGACTACTACGTTTAGGGGTACTCAAGGAACTATGGAAGGTAACCCACATCATTCGGGCACGCGGTTCATCATACCGTGGATGTAATCACATGAAAAAGGAGACCTATAACCTAAAACGAGCATAACTTTTGCATCCGTTGTCTGATCGGTGCATACTTTTTTTTTTCTAGAAAGCTTGCAGCGAGGCCAACACCGACAAAAAGTGAAATTCAAGGAGTAGAATAGTATATAATATTTTTCAAAATAAATACTTCCCTATGGTTGAGATATCACCCCGAATACCTCATACAGCTAGCATGTTACATTCAATACAGTATCAAACTCCGTCGCGGTGGAGGACTCACCCACCGTATCATGAACCGCGCCTAGACTACCGTGTTTATGGGTACACAAGGAACCATGGAAGATAACCCACATCCCTCGGTCACAGTGTTTCAGCTCACCATGGGTGTAAGCACACGAAAAAGGAGACCTATAACATAAAACAAGTGTAAATTTTACGTTCGTTGTCTGTTCGGGGCATACTTTTTTTCTAGAGAGCTTGCAGCGAGGCCAACACTGACAAAAAGCAAAATTTAAAGAGTAGAATAGTACATAATTTTATACAAATTAAATACTTCCCTATGGTTGAGATACCGCACCGAGTACCACCTACTGCTAGCATGTTACATTCAATACAGCGTTGAACTCCATCGCGGTGGAGGACTCGCCCACCATATCATGAACCGCGCCTAGACTACTACATTTATGGGTACTCAAGGAACTATGGAAGGTAACCCACATCATTCGGGCATGCGGTTCATCATACCGTGGATGTAACCACATGAAAAAGGAGACCTATAACCTAAAACGAGCATAACTTTTGCATCCGTTGTCCGATCGGTGCATACTTTTTTCTAGAAAGCTTGCGGCGAGGCCAACACCGACAAAAAGCGAAATTCAAAGAGTAGAGTAGTATATAATATTTTACAAAATAAATACTTCCCTATGGTTGAGATATCACCCCGAATGCCTCATACAGCCAGCATGTTACATTCAATACAACATCAAACTCCATCACGGTGGAGGACTTGCCCACCGTATCATGAACCGCGCCTAGACTACCGTGTTTATGGGTACACAAGGAACCATGGAAGGTAACCCACATCCCTCGACAACGGGGTTCAACACACCATGGGTGTAAGCACACGAAAAAGGAGACCTATAACCTAAAACAAGCGTAAATTTTCTGTTTGTTGTCCGTTCGGGGCATACCTTTTTTCTAGAAAGCTTGCGGCGAGGCCAACTCTGACAAAAAGCAAAATTTAAAGAGTAGAATAGTACATAATTTTATAAAAATTAAATACATCCCTATGGTTGAGATACCACACTGAGTACCTCCTACTGCTTGCATGTTACATTCAATACAGCGTTGAACTCCATCGCGGTGGAGGACTCGCCCACCATATCATGAACCGCGCCTAGACTACTACGTTTATGGGTACTCAAGGAACTATGGAAGGTAACCCACATCATTCGGGCATGCGGTTCATCATACCGTGGATGTAAGCACTTGAAAAAGGAGACCTATAACCTAAAATGAGCATAACTTTTGCATCCATTGTCCGATCGGTGCATACTTTTTTTTTCTAGAAAGCTTGCAGCGAGGCCAACACCGACAAAAAGCAAAATTCAAAGAGTAGAATAGTATATAATTTTTTACAAAATAAATACTTCCCTATTGTTGAGATATCACCCCGAATAACTCGTACAACCAGCATGTTAGATTCAATACAGCATCAAACTCCATCACGGTGGAGGACTTGCCCTTCGTATCATGAACCGCGCCTAGACTACCGAGTTTATGGGTACACAAGGAACCATGGAAGGTAACCCACATCCCTCGGCCACGGGGTTCAACACACCATGGGTGTAAGCACACGAAAAAGGAGACCTATAACCTAAAACAAGCGTAAATTTTCTGTTTGTTGTCCGTTCGGGGCATACCTTTTTTCTAGAAAGCTTGTGGCGAGGCCAACACTGACAAAAAGCAAAATTTAAAGAGTAGAATAGTACATAATTTTATACAAATTAAATACTTCCCTATGGTTGAGATATTGCCCCAAGTACCTCCTACTACTAGCATGTTACGTTCAATACAGCGTTGAACTCCATCACGGTGGAGGACTCGCCCACCATATCATGAACCACGCGTACACTACCACGTTTATAGGTACACAAGGAACTATGGAAGGTAACCCACATCATTCGGGCACGCGGTTCATCACACCGTGGATGTAAGCACATGAAAAACGAGACCTATAACCTAAAAGGAGCATAACTTTTGCATCCGTTGTCCGATCGGTGCATACTTTTTTTCTAGAAAGCTTGCGGCGAGGCCAACACCGACAAAAAGCGAAATTCAAAGAGTAGAGTAGTATATAATATTTTACAAAATAAATACTTCCCTATGGTTGAGATATCACCCCGAATGCCTCATACAGCCAGCATGTTACATTCAATACAGCATCAAACTCCATCACGGTGGAGGACTTGCCCACCGTATCATGAACTGCGCCTAGACTACCGAGTTTATGGGTACACAAGGAACCATGGAAGGTAACCCACATCCCTCGGCCACGGGGTTCAACACACCATGGGTGTAAGCACACGAAAAAGGAGACCTATAACCTAAAACAGGCGTAAATTTTCTATTTGTTGTCCGTTCAGGGCATACTTTTTTTTTTCGAAAGCTTGCGGCGAGGCCAACACTGACAAAAAGCGAAATTCAAAGAGTAGAATAGTACATAATTTTATAAAAATTAAATACATCCTTATGGTTGAGATACCGCACTGAGTACCTCCTACTGCTTGCATGTTACGTTCAATACAGCGTTGAACTCCATCGCGGTGGAGGACTCGCCCACCATATCATGAACCGCGCCTAGACTACTACATTTATGGGTACCCAAGGAACTATGGAAGGTAACCCACATCATTTGGGCACGCGGATCATCATACCGTGGATGTAACCACATGAAAAAGGAAACCTATAATCTAAAACGAGCATAACTTTTGCATCCGTTGTCCGATCGGTGCATACTTTGTTTTCTAGAAAGCTTGCGGCGAGGCCAACACCGACAAAAAGCGAAATTCAAAGACTAGAGTAGTATATAATATTTTACAAAATAAATACTTCCCTATGGTTGAGATATCACTCCGAATTCCTCATACAGCCAGCATGTTACATTCAATACAACATCAAACTCCATCGCGGTGGAGGACTCGCCCACTGTATCATGAACCGCGCCTAGACTACCGAGTTTATGGGTACACATGGAACCATGGAAGGTAACCCACATCCCTCGGCCACACGGTTCAGCACACCATGGGTGTAAGCACACGAAAAAGGAGACCTATAACATAAAACAAGTGTAAATTTTGCGTTCGTTGTCTGTTCGGGGCATACTTTTTTTCTAGAAAGCTTGCGGCGAGGCCAACACTGACAAAAAGTGAACTTCCAAGAGTAGAATAGTACATAATTTTATAAAAATTAAATACTTCCCTATGGTTGAGATACCGCACCGAGTACCTCCTACTGCTAGCATGTAACATTTAATACAGCGTTGAACTCCATCGCGGTGGAGGACTCGCCCACCATATCATGAACCGCGCCTAGACTACTACGTTTATGGGTACTCAAGGAACTATGGAAGGTAACCCACATCATTCGGGTACGCGGTTCATCATACCGTGGATGTACGCACATGAAAAAGGAG
Source organism: Eleusine coracana subsp. coracana (assembly GCA_032690845.1). Classification (NCBI taxonomy): domain Eukaryota; kingdom Viridiplantae; phylum Streptophyta; class Magnoliopsida; order Poales; family Poaceae; genus Eleusine; species Eleusine coracana. Next base: position 14,267 of record MU847457.1, on the reverse strand, counting down.
ACCTATAACCTAAAACGAGCGTAACTTTTGCATCCGTTGTCCGATCGGTGCATACTTTTTTTTTAGAAAGCTTGCGGCGAGGCCAACACCGACAAAAAGCAAAATTCAAAGAGTAGAATAGTATATAATTTTTTACAAAATAAATACTTCCCTATTGTTGAGATATCACCCCGAATAGCTCGTACTGCCAGCATGTTACATTCAATACAGCATCAAACTCCATCGCGGTGGAGGACTCGGCCACCGTATCATGAACCGCGCCTAGACTACCGAGTTTATAGGTACACAAGGAACCATGGAAGGTAACCCACATCCCTCGGCCACACGGTTCAGCACACCATGGGTGTAAGCACACGAAAAAGGAGACCTATAACCTAAAACAAGCGTAAATTTTGCGTTCGTTGTCCGTTCAGGGCATACTTTTTTTCAAGAAAGCTTGCGGCGAGGCCAACACTGACAAAAAGCAAAATTCAAAGAGTAGAATAGTACATAATTTTATAAAAATTAAATACATCCCTATGGTTGAGATACCGCACTGAGTACCTCCTACTGCTTGCATGTTACGTTCAATACAGCGTTGAACTCCATCGCGGTGGAGGACTCGCCCACCATATCATGAACCGCGCCTAGACTACTACGTTTATGGGTACTCAAGGAACTATGGAAGGTAACCCACATCATTTGGGCACGTGGATCATCATACCGTGGATGTAAGCACATGAAAAAGGAGACCTATAACCTAAAACGAGCATAACTTTTGCATCCGTTGTCCGATCGGTGCATACTTTTTTTTCTAGAAAGCTTGCGGCGAGGCCAACACCGACAAAAAGCGAAATTCAAAGACTAGAGTAGTATATAATATTTTACAAAATAAATACTTCCCTATGATTGAGATATCACTCCGAATTCCTCATACAGCCAGCATGTTACATTCAATACAGCATCAAGTGGAGGACTCGCCCACTGTATCATGAACCGCGCCTAGACTACCGAGTTTATAGGTACACAAGGAACCATGGAAGGTAACCCACATCCCTCGGCCACGCGGTTCAGCACACCATGGGTGTAAGCACATGAAAAAGGAGACCTATAACCTAAAACAAGCGTAAATTTTGCGTTCGTTGTCCGTTCAGGGCATACTTTTTTTCAAGAAAGCTTGCGGCGAGGCCAACACTGACAAAAAGCAAAATTCAAAGAGTAGAATAGTACATAATTTTATAAAAATTAAATACATCCCTATGGTTGAGATACCGCACTGAGTACCTCCTACTGCTTGCATGTTACGTTCAATACAGCGTTGAACTCCATCGCGGTGGAGGACTCGCCCACCATATCATGAACCGCGCCTAGACTACTACGTTTATGGGTACTCAAGGAACTATGGAAGGTAACCCACATCATTTGGGCACGTGGATCATCATACCGTGGATGTAAGCACATGAAAAAGGAGACCTATAACCTAAAACGAGCATAACTTTTGCATCCGTTGTCCGATCGGTGCATACTTTTTTTTCTAGAAAGCTTGCGGCGAGGCCAACACCGACAAAAAGCGAAATTCAAAGACTAGAGTAGTATATAATATTTTACAAAATAAATACTTCCCTACTGATTGAGATATCACTCCGAATTCCTCATACAGCCAGCATGTTACATTCAATACAGCATCAAGTGGAGGACTCGCCCACTGTATCATGAACCGCGCCTAGACTACCGAGTTTATGGGTACACATGGAACCATGGAAGGTAACCCACATTCCTCGGCCACGCAGTTCAGCACACCATGGGTGTAAGCACACGAAAAAGGAGACCTATAACATAAAACAAGTGTAAATTTTGCGTTCATTGTCTGTTCGGGGCTTACTTTTTTTCTAGAAAGCTTGCGGCGAGGCAACACTGACAAAAAGCGAACTTCCAAGAGTAGAATAGTACATAATTTTATAAAAATTAAGTACTTCCCTATGGTTGAGATACCGCACCGAGTACCTCCTACTGCTAGCATGTTACATTCAATACAGCGTTGAACTCCATCGCGGTGGAGGACTCGCCCACCATATCATGAACCGCGCCTAGACTACTACGTTTATGGGTACTCAAGGAACTATGGAAGGTAATCCACATCATTCGGGCATGCGGTTCATCATACCGTGGATGTAAGCACATGAAAAAGGAGACCTATAGCCTAAAACGAGCATAACTTTTGCATCTGTTGTCCGATCGGTGCATACTTTTTTTTTAGAAAGCTTGCGGCGAGGCCAACACCGACAAAAAGCAAAATTCAAAGAGTAGAATAGTATATAATTTTTTACAAAATAAATACATCCCTATTGTTGAGATATTATCCCAAATAACTCGTACAGCCAGCATGTTACATTCAATACAACACCAAACTTCATCGCGGTGGAGGACTCGCCCACCGTATCATGAATCGTGCCTAGACTACCGAGTTTATGGGTACACATGGAACCATGGAAGGTAACCCACATCCCTCGGCCACGCGGTTCAGCACACCATGGGTGTAAGAACACGAAAAAGGAGACCTATAACCTAAAACAAGCGTAGATTTTGCGTTCGTTGTCCATTCAGCGCATACTTTTTTTCTAGAAAGCTTGCGGCGAGGCCAACACTGACAGAAAGCGAAATTAAAGAGTAGAATAGTGCCTAATTTTATAAAAATTAAATACTTCCCTATGGTTGAGATACCGCACCGAGTACCTCCTACTGCTAGCATGTTACATTCAATACTGTGTTGAACTCCATCACGGTGGAGGAGTCGCCCACCATATTATGAACCGCGCCTAGACTACCGTGTTTATGGGTACACAAGGAACTATGGAAGGTAACCCATATCATTCGGGCACGTGGTTCATGACACTGTGGATGTAAGCGCATCAAAAAGGAGACCTATAACCTAAAACGAGCATAACTTTTGCATCCGTTGTCCGATCGGTGCATACTTTTTTTAGTCTAGAAAGCTTGCGGTGAGGCCAACACCGACAAAAAGTGAAATTCAAAGAGTAGAATAGTATATAATATTTTACAAAACAAATACTTCACTATGGTTGAGATGCTGCCCTGCATACCTCCTACTGCGAACATGTTATATTCAATACAACGTCTAACTCCATCGCGGTGGAGGACTCGCCCAGTGTATCATGAACCGTGCCTAGACTACCGAGTTTATGCGTACACAAGGAACCATGGAAGATAACTCACATCCCTCGGCCACGTGGTTCAGCACACCGTCGGTTTAAGCACACGAAAAAGGAGACCTATAACCTAAAACAAGCGTAACTCTTGCGTCCATTGTCCATTTGGGGTATACTTTTTTCTAGAAAGCTTGCGGCGTGGCCAACACCGACAAAAAGCAAAATTCAAAGAGTAGTATATAATTTTATAAAAAATAAATACTTCCCTATGGTTGAGATATCGCCCGAGTACCTCCTTTCTGCTAGCATGTTACATTCAATACAGCTTTGAACTCCATCACGGTGGAGGACTCGCCCACCATATCACGAACCGCGCCTAGACTACCGTGTTTATGGTACACAAGGAACCATGGGAGGTAACCCACATCAGTCGGGCACGTGGTTCATCACACCGTGGATGTAAGCACATGAAAAAGGAGACCTATAACCTAAAATGAGCATAACTTTTGCATCCGTTGTCCGATTGGTGCATTCTTTTTTTGTCTAGAAAGCTTGCGGTGAGGCCAACGCTGACAAAAAGCAAAATTCAAAGAGTAGAATAGTATATAATGTTTTACAAAATAAATACTTCCCTATGGTTGAGATGCTGCCCTGCATACCTCCTACTGCGAACATGTTATATTCAATACAACGTCTAACTCCATCGCGGTGGAGGACTCGCCCAGTGTATCATGAACCGTGCCTAGACTACCGAGTTTATGCGTACACAAGGAACCATGGAAGATAACTCACATCCCTCGGCCACGTGGTTCAGCACACCGTCGGTTTAAGCACACGAAAAAGGAGACCTATAACCTAAAACAAGCGTAACTCTTGCGTCCATTGTCCATTTGGGGTATACTTTTTTCTAGAAAGCTTGCGGCGTGGCCAACACCGACAAAAAGCAAAATTCAAAGAGTAGTATATAATTTTATAAAAAATAAATACTTCCCTATGGTTGAGATATCGCCCGAGTACCTCCTTTCTGCTAGCATGTTACATTCAATACAGCTTTGAACTCCATCACGGTGGAGGACTCGCCCACCATATCACGAACCGCGCCTAGACTACCGTGTTTATGGTACACAAGGAACCATGGGAGGTAACCCACATCAGTCGGGCACGTGGTTCATCACACCGTGGATGTAAGCACATGAAAAAGGAGACCTATAACCTAAAATGAGCATAACTTTTGCATCCGTTGTCCGATTGGTGCATTCTTTTTTTGTCTAGAAAGCTTGCGGTGAGGCCAACGCTGACAAAAAGCAAAATTCAAAGAGTAGAATAGTATATAATGTTTTACAAAATAAATACTTCCCTATGGTTGAGATGCTGCCCCGCATACCTCCTACTGCGAGCATGTTATATTCAATACAGCGTCGAACTCCATCGCGGTGGAGGACTCGCCCACCGTATCATGAACCGTGCCTAGACTACCGAGTTTATGCGTACACAAGGAACCATGGAAGATAACTCACATCCCTCGGCCACCATGTTCAGCACACCGTGGGTGTGAGCACACGAAAAAGGAGACCTATAACCTAAAACAAGCGTAACTTTTCCGTCCATTGTCCGTTTGGGGTATACTTTTTTCTAGAAAGCTTGCGGCGTGCCCAACACCGACAAAAAGCAAAATTCAAAGAGTAGAATAGTATATAACTTTATAGAAAATAAATACTTCCCTATGGTTGAGATACCGCACCGAGTACCTCCTACTGCTAGCATGCTACATTCAATATAGCTTTGAACTCCATCGCGGTGGAGGACTCACCCACCATATCATGAACCGTGCCTAGACTACTACGTTTAGGGGTACTCAAGGAACTATGGAAGGTAACCCACATCATTCGGGCACGCGGTTCATCATACCGTGGATGTAATCACATGAAAAAGGAGACCTATAACCTAAAACGAGCATAACTTTTGCATCCGTTGTCCGATCGGTGCATACTTTTTTTTTTTCTAGAAAGCTTGCAGCGAGGCCAACACCGACAAAAAGTGAAATTCAAGGAGTAGAATAGTATATAATATTTTTCAAAATAAATACTTTCCTATGGTTGAGATATCACCCCGAATACCTCATACAGCTAGCATGTTACATTCAATACAGTATCAAACTCCGTCGCGGTGGAGGACTCACCCACCGTATCATGAACCGCGCCTAGACTACCGTGTTTATGGGTACACAAGGAACCATGGAAGATAACCCACATCCCTCGGTCACGCGTTTCAGCTCACCATGGGTGTAAGCACACGAAAAAGGAGACCTATAACATAAAACAAGTGTAAATTTTACGTTCGTTGTCTGTTCGGGGCATACTTTTTTTCTAGAGAGCTTGCAGCGAGGCCAACACTGACAAAAAGCAAAATTTAAAGAGTATAATAGTACATAATTTTATACAAATTAAATACTTCCCTATGGTTGAGATACCGCACCGAGTACCACCTACTGCTAGCATGTTACATTCAATACAGCGTTGAACTCCATCGCGGTGGAGGACTCGCCCACCATATCATGAACCGCGCCTAGACTACTACATTTATGGGTACTCAAGGAACTATGGAAGGTAACCCACATCATTCGGGCATGCGGTTCATCATACCGTGGATGTAACCACATGAAAAAGGAGACCTATAACCTAAAACGAGCATAACTTTTGCATCCGTTGTCCGATTGGTGCATACTTTTTTCTAGAAAGCTTGCGGCGAGGCCAACACCGACAAAAAGCGAAATTCAAAGAGTAGAGTAGTATATAATATTTTACAAAATAAATACTTACCTATGGTTGAGATATCACCCCGAATGCCTCATACAACCAGCATGTTACATTCAATACAGCATCAAACTCCATCACGGTGGAGGACTTGCCCACCGTATCATGAACCGCGCCTAGACTACCGAGTTTATGGGTACACAAGGAACCATGGAAGGTAACCCACATCCCTCGGCCACGGGGTTCAACACACCATGGGTGTAAGCACACGAAAAAGGAGACCTATAACCTAAAACAAGCGTAAATTTTCTGTTTGTTGTCCGTTCGGGGCATACCTTTTTTCTAGAAAGCTTGCGGCGAGGCCAACTCTGACAAAAAGCAAAATTTAAAGAGTAGAATAGTATATAATTTTATAAAAATTAAATACATCCCTATGGTTGAGATACCGCACTGAGTACCTCCTACTGCTTGCATGTTACATTCAATACAGCGTTGAACTCCATCGCGGTGGAGGACTCGCCCACCATATCATGAACCGCGCCTAGACTACTACGTTTATGGGTACTCAAGGAACTATGGAAGGTAACCCACATCATTCGGGCATGCGGTTCAACATACCGTGGATGTAAGCACATGAAAAAGGAGACCTATAACCTAAAACGAGCATAACTTTTGCATCCATTGTCCGATCGGTGCATACTTTTTTTTTCTAGAAAGCTTGCAGCGAGGCCAACACCGACAAAAAGCAAAATTCAAAGAGTAGAATAGTATATAATTTTTTACAAAATAAATACTTCCCTATTGTTGAGATATCACCCCGAATAACTCGTACAACCAGCATGTTACATTCAATACAGCATCAAACTCCATCACGGTGGAGGACTCGCCCACCGTATCATGAACCTCGCCTAGACTACCGAGTTTATGGGTACACAAGGAACCATGGAAGGTAACCCACATCCCTCGGCCACGGGGTTCAACACACCATGGGTGTAAGCACACGAAAAAGGAGACCTATAACCTAAAACAAGCGTAAATTTTCTTTTTGTTGTCCATTCGGGGCATACCTTTTTTCTAGAAAGCTTGTGGCGAGGCCAACACTGACAAAAAGCAAAATTTAAAGAGTAGAATAGTACATAATTTTATACAAATTAAATACTTCCGTATGGTTGAGATATCGCCCCAAGTACCTCCTACTGCTAGCATGTTACATTCAATACAGCGTTGAACTCCATCATGGTGGAGGACTCGCCCACCATATCATGAACCACGCGTACACTACCACGTTTATAGGTACACAAGGAACTATGGAAGGTAACCCACATCATTCGGGCATGCGGTTCATCACACCGTGGATGTAAGCACATGAAAAAGGAGACCTATAACCTAAAACGAGCATAACTTTTGCATCTGTTGTCCGATCGGTGCATACTTTTTTTTCTAGAAAGCTTCCGGCGAGGCCAACATCGACAAAAAGCGAAATTCAAAGAGTAGAATAGTATATAATTTTTTACAAAATAAATACTTCCCTATGGTTGAGATGTTGCCCCGCATACCTCCTACTGCGAGCATGTTATATTCAATACAGCGTCAAACTCCATCGCGCTGGAGGACTCGCCCACCGTATCATGAACCGCGCCTAGACTACCGAGTTTATGGGTACACAAGGAACCATGGAAGGTAACCCACATCCCTCGGCCACGCGGTTCAGCACACCATGGGTGTAAGCACACGAAAAAGGAGACCTATACCCTAAAACAAGCGTAAATTTTGCGTTCGTTGTCCGTTCAGGGCATACTTTTTTTCTAGAAAGCTTGCGGCGAGGCCAACACTGACAAAAGGTGAAATTCAAAGAGTAGAATAGTACATAATTTTATAAAAATTAAATACATCCCTATGGTTGAGATACCGCACTGAGTACCTCCTACTACTTGCATGTTACATTCAATACAGCGTTGAACTCCATCGCGGTGGAGGACTCGCCCACCATATCATGAACCGCGCCTAGACTACTACGTTTATGGGTACTCAAGGAACTATGGAAGGTAACCCACATCATTCGGGCATGCGGTTCATCATACCGTGGATGCAAGCACAAGAAAAAGGAGACCTATAACCTAAAACGAGCATAACTTTTGCATCTGTTGTCCGATCGGTGCATACTTTTTTTTCTAGAAAGCTTCCGGCGAGGCCAACATCGACAAAAAGCGAAATTCAAAGAGTAGAATAGTATATAATTTTTTACAAAATAAATACTTCCCTATGGTTGAGATGTTGCCCCGCATACCTCCTACTGCGAGCATGTTATATTCAATACAGCGTCAAACTCCATCGCGCTGGAGGACTCGCCCACCGTATCATGAACCGCGCCTAGACTACCGAGTTTATGGGTACACAAGGAACCATGGAAGGTAACCCACATCCCTCGGCCACGCGGTTCAGCACACCATGGGTGTAAGCACACGAAAAAGGAGACCTATACCCTAAAACAAGCGTAAATTTTGCGTTCGTTGTCCGTTCAGGGCATACTTTTTTTCTAGAAAGCTTGCGGCGAGGCCAACACTGACAAAAGGTGAAATTCAAAGAGTAGAATAGTACATAATTTTATAAAAATTAAATACATCCCTATGGTTGAGATACCGCACTGAGTACCTCCTACTACTTGCATGTTACATTCAATACAGCGTTGAACTCCATCGCGGTGGAGGACTCGCCCACCATATCATGAACCGCGCCTAGACTACTACGTTTATGGGTACTCAAGGAACTATGGAAGGTAACCCACATCATTCGGGCATGCGGTTCATCATACCGTGGATGCAAGCACAAGAAAAAGGAGACCTATAACCTAAAACGAGCATAACTTTTGCATCCATTGTCCGATCGGTGCATACTTTTTTTTTCTAGAAAGCTTGCAGCGAGGCCAACACCGACAAAAAGCAAAATTCAAAGAGTAGAATAGTATATAATTTTTTACAAAATAAATACTTCCTATGGTTGAGATATCACCCCGAATACCTCATACAGCTAGCATGTTACATTCAATACAGTATCAAACTCCGTCGCGGTGGAGGACTCACCCACCGTATCATGAACCGCGCCTAGACTACCGTGTTTATGGGTACACAAGGAACCATGGAAGATAACCCACATCCCTCGGTCACGCGTTTCAGCTCACCATGGGTGTAAGCACACGAAAAAGGAGACCTATAACATAAAACAAGTGTAAATTTTACGTTCGTTGTCTGTTCGGGGCATACCTTTTTTCTAGAGAGCTTGCAGCGAGGCCAACACTGACAAAAAGCAAATTTAAAGAGTATAATAGTACATAATTTTATACAAATTAAATACTTCCCTATGGTTGAGATACCGCACCGAGTACCACCTACTGCTAGCATGTTACATTCAATACAGCGTTGAACTCCATCGCGGTGGAGGACTCGCCCACCATATCATGAACCGCGCCTAGACTACTACATTTATGGGTACTCAAGGAACTATGGAAGGTAACCCACATCATTCGGGCATGCGGTTCATCATACCGTGGATGTAAGCACATGAAAAAGGAGACCTATAACCTAAAACGAGCATAACTTTTGCATCCGTTGTCCGATCGGTGCATACTTTTTTTCTAGAAAGCTTGCGGCGAGGCCAACACCGACAAAAAGCGAAATTCAAAGAGTAGAATAGTATATAATATTTTACAAAATAAATACTTCCCTATTGTTGAGATATCACCCCGAATACCCTCATACAGCCAGCATGTTACATTCAATACAGCATCAAACTCCATCACGGTGGAGGACTTGCCCACCGTATCATGAACCGCGCCTAGACTACCGAGTTTATGGGTACACAAGGAACCATGGAAGGTAACCCACATCCCTCGGCCACGGGGTTCAACACACCATGGGTGTAAGCACACGAAAAAGGAGACCTATAACCTAAAACAAGCGTAAATTTTCTGTTTGTTGTCCGTTCGGGGCATACCTTTTTTCTAGAAAGCTTGCGGCGAGGCCAACTCTGACAAAAAGCAAAATTTAAAGAGTAGAATAGTATATAATTTTATAAAAATTAAATACATCCCTATGGTTGAGATACCGCACTGAGTAGCTCCTACTGCTTGCATGTTACATTCAATACAGCGTTGAACTCCATCGCGGTGGAGGACTCGCCCACCATATCATGAACCGCGCCTAGACTACTACGTTTATGGGTACTCAAGGAACTATGGAAGGTAACCCACATCATTCGGGCATGCGGTTCAACATACCGTGGATGTAAGCACATGAAAAAGGAGACCTATAACCTAAAACGAGCATAACTTTTGCATCCATTGTCCGATCGGTGCATACTTTTTTTTTCTAGAAAGCTTGCAGCGAGGCCAACACCGACAAAAAGCAAAATTCAAAGAGTAGAATAGTATATAATTTTTTACAAAATAAATACTTCCCTATTGTTGAGATATCACCCCGAATAACTCGTACAACCAGCGTGTTACATTCAATACAGCATCAAACTCCATCACGGTGGAGGACTCGCCCACCGTATCATGAACCTCGCCTAGACTACCGAGTTTATGGGTACACAAGGAACCATGGAAGGTAACCCACATCCCTCGGCCACGGGGTTCAACACACCATGGGTGTAAGCACACGAAAAAGGAGACCTATAACCTAAAACAAGCGTAAATTTTCTTTTTGTTGTCCATTCGGGGCATACCTTTTTTCTAGAAAGCTTGTGGCGAGGCCAACACTGACAAAAGCAAATTTAAAGAGTAGAATAGTACATAATTTTATACAAATTAAATACTTCCGTATGGTTGAGGTATCGCCCCAAGTACCTCCTACTGCTAGCATGTTACATTCAATACAGCGTTGAACTCCATCATGGTGGAGGACTCGCCCACCATATCATGAACCACGCGTACACTACCACGTTTATAGGTACACAAGGAACTATGGAAGGTAACCCACATCATTCGGGCATGCGGTTCATCACACCGTGGATGTAAGCACATGAAAAAGGAGACCTATAACCTAAAACGAGCATAACTTTTGCATCTGTTGTCCGATCGGTGCATACTTTTTTTTCTAGAAAGCTTCCGGCGAGGCCAACATCGACAAAAGCGAAATTCAAAGAGTAGAATAGTATATAATTTTTTACAAAATAAATACTTCCCTATGGTTGAGATGTTGCCCCGCATACCTCCTACTGCGAGCATGTTATATTCAATACAGCGTCAAACTCCATCGCGCTGGAGGACTCGCCCACCGTATCATGAACCGCGCCTAGACTACCGAGTTTATGGGTACACAAGGAACCATGGAAGGTAACCCACATCCCTCGGCCACGCGGTTCAGCACACCATGGGTGTAAGCACACGAAAAAGGAGACCTATACCCTAAAACAAGCGTAAATTTTGCGTTCGTTGTCCGTTCAGGGCATACTTTTTTTCTAGAAAGCTTGCGGCGAGGCCAACACTGACAAAAGGGAAATTCAAAGAGTAGAATAGTACATAATTTTATAAAAATTAAATACATCCCTATGGTTGAGATACCGCCACTGAGTACCTCCTACTGCTTGCATGTTACATTCAATACAGCGTTGAACTCCATCGCGGTGGAGGACTCGCCCACCATATCATGAACCGCGCCTAGACTACTACGTTTATGGGTACTCAAGGAACTATGGAAGGTAACCCACATCATTCGGGCATGCGGTTCATCATACCGTGGATGCAAGCACAAGAAAAAGGAGACCTATAACCTAAAACGAGCATAACTTTTGCATCCATTGTCCGATCGGTGCATACTTTTTTTTTCTAGAAAGCTTGCAGCGAGGCCAACACCGACAAAAAGCAAAATTCAAAGAGTAGAATAGTATATAATTTTTTACAAAATAAATACTTCCCTATTGTTGAGATATCACCCCGAATAACTCGTACAGCCAGCATGTTACATTCAATACAGCATCAAACTCCATCACGATAGAGGACTTGTGCATCATATCATGAACCGCGCCTAGACTACCGAATTTATGGGTACACAAGGAACCATGGAGGTAACCCACATCCCTCGGCCACGGGGTTCAACACACCATGGGTGTAAGCACACGAAAAAGGAGACCTATAACCTAAAACAAGCGTAAATTTTCTGTTTGTTGTCCGTTCGGGGCATACCTTTTTTCTAGAAAGCTTGTGGCGAGCCAACACTGACAAAAAGCAAATTTAAAGAGTAGAATAGTACAAAATTTTATACAAATTAAATACTTCCCTATGGTTGAGATATCGCCCCAAGTACCTCCTACTGCTAGCATGTTACATTCAATACAGCGTTGAACTCCATCACGGTGGAGCACTCGCCCACCATATCATGAACCACGCGTACACTACCACGTTTATAGGTACACAAGGAACTATGGAAGGTAACCCACATCATTCGGGCACGTGGTTCATCACACCGTGGATGTAAGCACATGAAAAAGGAGACCTATAACCTAAAACGAGCATAACTTTTGCATCTGTTGTCCGATTGGTGCATACTTTTTTTTCTAGAAAGCTTCCGGCGAGGCCAACACCGACAAAAAGCGAATTCAAAGAGTAGAATAGTATATAATTTTTTACAAAATAAATACTTCCCTATGGTTGAGATGTTGCCCCGCATACCTCCTACTGCGAGCATGTTATATTCAATACAGCGTCAAACTCCATCGCGGTGGAGGACTCGCCCACCATATCATGAACCGCGCCTAGACTACCGAGTTATGGGTACACAAGGAACCATGGAAGGTAACCCACATCCCTCGGCCACGCGGTTCAGCACACCATGGGTGTAAGCACACGAAAAAGGAGACCTATAACCTAAAACAAGCGTTAAATTTTGCGTTCGTTGTCCGTTCAGGGCATACTTTTTTTCTAGAAAGCTTGCGGCGAGGCCAACATGACAAAAGGCGAAATTCAAAGAGTAGAATAGTACATAATTTTATAAAAATTAAATACATCCCTATGGTTGAGATACCGCACTGAGTACCTCCTACTGCTTGCATGTTACATTCAATACAGCGTTGAACTCCATCGCGGTGGAGGACTCGCCCACCATATCATGAACCGCGCCTAGACTTCTACGTTATGGGTCCTCAAGGAACTACTGGAAGGTAACCCACATCATTTGGGCACGCGGATTATCATACCGTGGATGTAAGCACATGAAAAAGGAGACCTATAACCTAAAACGAGCATAACTTTTGCATCTGTTGTCCGATCGGTGCATACTTTTTTTTTCTAGAAAGCTTTCCGGCGAGGCCAACACCGACAAAAAGCGATATTCAAAGAGTAGAATAGTATATATTTTTTACAAAATAAATATTCCCTATGGTTGAGATGTTGCCCAGCATACCTCCTACTGCGAGCATGTTATATTCAATACAGCGTCAAACTCCATACTCGGTGGAGGACTCAGCCCCACCGTATCATGAACCGTGCCTAGACTACGAGTTTATGCGTACACAAGGAACCATGGAAGAAACTCACATTCCCCTCGGCCACCATGTTCAGCACACCGTGGGTGTGAGCACACGAAAAAGGAGACCTATAACCTAAAACAAGCGTAACTTTTGCGTCCATTGTCCGTTTGGGGTATTCTTTTTTCTAGAAAGCTTGCGGCGTGCCCAACACCGACAAAAGCAAAATTCAAAGAGTAGAATAGTATATAACTTTATAGAAAATAAATACTTCCCTATGGTTGAGATACCGCGAGTACCTACTGCTAGCATGCTACATTCAATATAGCTTTGAACTCCATCGCGGTGGAGGACTCGCCCACTATCATGAACCGTGCCTAGACTACTACGTTTAGGGGTACTCAAGGAACTGGAAGGTAACCCACATCATTCGGGCAGCGGTTCATCATAACCGTGGATGTAATCACATGAAAAGGAGACCTATAACCTAAAACGAGCATAACTTTTGCATCCATTGTCCCGATCGGTGCATACTTTTTTTTTCTAGAAAGCTTGCAGCGAGGCCAACACCGACAAAAAGTGAAATTCAGAGGAGAATAGTATAATATTTTTCAAAATAAATACTTTCCCTATGGTTGAGATATCACCCCGAATGCCTCATACAGCCAGCATGTTACATTCAATACAGCATCAAACTCCATCACGGTGGAGGACTGCCCACCGTATCATGAACCCTCGCCTAGACTACCGAGTTATGGGTACACAAGGAACCATGGAAGGTAACCCACATCCCTCGGCCACGGGGTTCAACACACCATGGGTGTAAGCACACGAAAAAAAGGAGACCTATAACCTAAACAGCGTAAATTTTCTGTTTGTGTCCGTTCGGGGCATACCTTTTTTCTAG